>PNEQ01105368.1:43872-85970 GCA_003012365.1 Medauroidea extradentata | reverse complement strand
TTACTTAAAAAAAAAAAAACAACAACAACAACAACAACCTCAAAAATTATTTTTAATAATGTCCACCACATGAAAAATTGCTTCAAATATGTGTGTATTGAATATGGTCGTAGCTTCATTTGTATTACCAACGATCTAGTTTAACGTCAAAGGTGGCAATTCGAGACATTTGCGATGTCAGCATGCTTTTCACCGGGACATTTCTCTACCTCCTTTATTATTTCAAGGCATTCTTCATGTGAGGGAACAAATTTTGAAGGCCGCGACACTTACTGCAATAATTTATAAATACATTTCACAGGCCTTAAAATAAAAATAGGCTACTCCACTTGTTAACTAAATTAAAAAAAAAAAAAAAAACTGTTGCTATCTAAACAAAAAACGTAACAAGAATGAGATACATATTTTCAAGGCGAAACGTAACCTCTCCGACTCGTGCGCTTGTGCTCGGCTGCCTTCGGCTGTACTCGGAAGTGCACAAAATGGCGGAAGAAAATTCCCAAAATTCTTGACGTTACTGCAATTTATTCACTAAACTTTACGGAAATGTAAAAGTAAAAGCGCATATTTACAACAGAACAAAATGAATTTGTACAATATACGTGTTCAAAATCTATTGAAAATAATTTGGATATCAACATAAAAAAAATATTTCCTCTATAAAAAATTACGTTTTTCTGTTGGTGGCAACATGTTTGTTACTGGAAATACGGCAATGTTTGTGTTTACACCTACGGCCGTGGTTTACACACACACCTGCAGTATGTAAAAGTTTCTTACAATAAGATGGACTGCCTAACATATTTGAAATAATAACGGTGAAATTTATAGTCAAAACAAGTCGAACATATTACGTTCGTCCGTATTTTTGACAACGGTAAATGTGTGCCTTGTGCGGTTATGTTAAGTTCTTTACGCCTGTTTGTTTCGAGAAGTGTATACGAGCGTGATATGAAAACGTAAAATGTAAGTTTACTTTTTTTGTTGGTGAAAATGTCTGAACGGTCGATGTGGGAAATTTATGCATATATGAACGATCCATGAGGGTTTATTTAACATTGTTTATATAGGCAATTTGTCGGGACCGTGAAAAACTATCGATGGATGCGGAAAAACGAAAGAAACGGGAACGATGCAACAAGGTTCCACTTTATAAAATACACAATACAATAAACTGATTTCATGTGACAATAGAATTGTTGTATTTAAATTAGGAAAATATGGAACTTAATTTAATAATTTGCAACCAATACTTAAAGGAATGAGACAATGTTTTTTATAATCTCTTAACTTAACAATTACTATTATGTAAATTATTTTCCAAAAATTTTCAATTTTTTTTTATTTCAAAATTTCAAACCTTATAACTAATAAAAGTTAGAAATGCTTAACATTTTTGAAACCATTCACTTATTGTGGTAATTATCTGCTATTTAAAAAAAGCAATTTTAAAACCACGAGTATACTCAGGGGAATAGTACATGAAGTTAATTGCTTCTTTGATTGTGTTGTTATAGAATTAATTACATCATAAATGTTCCATGATGTATAATAATAGAAAGGCAAACCGAAAGTACTATATTCAATTCATGTTTATGTCCAATTAATGCAACATTTATTGTGTAGAATAAAATTCCAAATTTTTCCAACTTTTTTAGAAATTAAATCATTGTTACAAATAGGAGTTAGTAATGCATACAATTTTTTAAATTATTCACTTATTGGTGTAATTACAGACTATTAACATAAAGTTTTTATAAAACCCCTAGTATACTCTGTGAATAGTACATGAGATTATAAATGTGTATAATAATACAAATCACATGCTAAAACACTAAGTGATGTATAAAAACATAGAGAAACAAAATTAACACTTTACACACAAGGTCTAACATAATCCAAATCACTTGCTAAAAAATTCTAAATGCTGTACAAAAATTGGAGAGACACAAAGAAACACTTTACATACAATGTTTTCATATGTTTGTGGCTGAATGAAATACTCTAAAGCACGGAACAATGCACAGAGCTACAACGCAGTCTTCACACATATATCTGGATTCTCGCCTGGTCTTCTTCCCCTTTGCATCACGAGAACCTGGCTGCACATTCCACATATTCTGGTAGGGTTGTTTTTTTTTTCGGTGACTGGAATCAATGATGGAAAATGTCGTTCAGTGAGACGACTGGGATTGGTGCTTGTGGATGGCCGACCAGCTGCTCTTGGTGAGAATTTCAGTCTGCTGTGTTTGGCAGTCATCTTCTCAACAGTCGCTACAAGAAATTCAAGAGCAGTTCTCTTACCTCCCGATTTCTTGTACAAGACAAATGCATTTTATCACATGGAAAACAATTTTCTTGTAGTATTTTTTTCCTCGTTTTCGTATCACTGGATTGTTGGCTACATGCTGGTCTACCCTGTCGGCTCCTCCCATTGTGTCATTGTATGACAAAACAGCTGCTGGTTTAGATACCAGTTGCCCTCTCTTGTTTACAATCTTCACTTCTGGAATTTGCTCAGAAAATACACATCATGTTTATCCTTTCATCTGATTGTTGTGACTTTCCCCCTCCAAAAAGCAACAACTTCTCCCTTTTTTATTTTCTTGCTACGAAAACCTGGTCGCATATCTTTTCTGGATGAACGCACAGTACCACACATATCTGTTCTTTGAGCAATGAGAAGGCTAGCTAGCTGTGGAGATGTATAGAAGTTGTCAACTGTCAGGCAGTATCCCTTGTTGAAAAGAGGTTCCATCATGGACATTACTATCTGAGATGACTGGGGGAGATTCTTATATTCAGGGTGGAATTTCGTGCCTTTTCCTGCATGTATGATCAAAGGCCACACATAACCAGACAGTGCCTCTCTCCGGAGTGCACAAATTTTTGAATTTTTTGTTCAGGTGTTCCAAGATAGGACAAATTTTATTCAGCTATGGCTGCGGATGATTTTCTGCATCGTATACTGTATTGTCAAAAATATGAAGACATTTTTTTATAATCAAAAAAGTTTGTAGCTAAGTAGCTGATGAAAGATTGGCGTTGCAAGCATTGAATGTTTGCATCAATACATTTGGTGCAAGCATTGAATGTTTGCACGAATACATTTGGTAGCTTGGCTTTTTGACAATACTTTGAAGCAGTATGACACAGATAAAAATTCTTATTTCATCGCTATTTGTTTCCTTCCAACCAGAAATGTTTTCATTTTTGGCGTTGGTTTCTGTCAAAACAATGTACGCTAATTCGTCACAATATCTGATTTACATACAGTGGAATCTCACTATAACAACTGTAAATGGCAACAAAAACTGTCTTTATAGCGGATTGTTGTTATATCCAAATAATTTTACATGTATTATGGAGAGATAGTGCATTATAAAGCTGTTGTTATAGGACAGATAATGTTATAAACCATACTCTTTATAACGAGATTTCACTGTATTTCATTACATCCTCCAAATCATTTGGCACAAAAACTGGAAGGTGTTCCAGCAAATGGAAATCTCGGTGGCGGTGGTGGCAAAGCTGCTGACATGTCTATCTCCCGCCACACCCTAACACTAGAAAGAGTATCGCCTGAAGCACTTGAATCTTTGGGAACATACACTGTCACTATCGTCATCGCTGTCAGAAGAATCGCTTTCCGACACACTAACAGAATCAAATTCTTCATCACTTTCCATTTTGAAGCAAGGAAAATACTAAGTAATAAATCTCAGCTATTACTTTACAAGTCACTTATCCACTAAACATACCTTTCGGCTTCTCTTACGAAAACAATACTAATGGGCGTTTTAGAGCTTGCTGCTAACCTTCCACAAAATAGTAATATTTCAATGTTAACTTTTCACACGCAGTGTTTATTTTGCTGCAAAAAATTACAGTGTGGCGTTTATTTTGATACTGAAACTTCCCGCGCAGTGTTTATTTTGATGGCAAAAATTCCCGTGCTGGGTTTATTTTGATGGTGTAAATTCCCACGCAGCTGTTACTTTGATACAGAAAATTACAATGCAATCATGAGCACTACAGTGGAAATGTACACTTTAGATGCTATCTTGTGACCTCGGGTGTAACTAACTACGTAAGATAGCGCCGTCATGGACTTCATCTTGCAGCCATCTTGCTTCTACAGTTAAGTGCTATACAAAAACACACGTTACGAACACGGATACCATTTTGTGGCCTCAGTTGTAACTAGATACATTAACAAACCATGCCACAAGAATATTTTTGGGCTTTAAATTTGTAGACGGTAAATTGTAACACTGTACGAGTATACTCGAGTTTTTAATAAATTACAAATTTAAAAGCAACACGACCACCACCTGGAGGCCCAATTGTGTCTAGTATTGGCAGTCCCACAGAGAGGATCTCTGCCCTGGTAGACACACACCTACAACCTTGGGTCCAACAGCTACCTTCCTATGTTAAAGACACCAACCACTTTCTAGAACGCCTCAGACAATTAGACTCCATACCGCAAGATGCCTATCTGGTCACCATAGACGTCACATCTCTGTACATCAATATTCCCCATGCATCTGGTCTATCCGCCATAGAACATTATTCTTAACCAAAGACCTTCAAACAGCAAACCATCTACTGCCTTTCTGGTGGAACTAGCCAGACTAACACTCAGCAACAACAGCTTCCGTTTCATGGACAAACACTATCTCCAGATCAAGGGCACTGACATGGGTACCCACATGGCCCCCTCCTATGCCAACCTGTTCATGGGCAGACTAGAGGACAACTTCCTGTCACCAGACCAACCAACAGTACTGCTGGAGGAGATATATTGATGACATCTTCATGTTATGGACCTCAACAGAAAATCAGCTAACAGACTTCCTACACAGCTTGAATATCTACAGTCCACTTAACTTCACCTGGTCATTTTCCAAGACACATGCAGTTTTCCTAGATGTCGAGTTGGCACTACACAATGGCTTCATTCACACCTCAGTACACACAAAACCAACAAACCACCTCCAATACACTTCATTTCAACAGTTGTCACCCATACCATGCCAAAAAGTCACTACCTTACAGCCTTGCCACCAGAGCCAATCGCATATGTTCAACTCGCAGTGACCTTAACAAACAGTGCCAACAAATAGCCAAAGCTTTCACAGACAGAGGTTACCCTGAACCCCTGGTCCAAAAACAAATCCAACGAGCCACCTCCAATACCAGCAACACTACCAAAGCTAAAAATACAGAAATCTCCCTGGTAGTACCATATCATGAAGGCCTAGGCAAACTCCGACCCATTCTCAACTCAGGCTACAATATCTTGTCCTCCTCACCACAAACCCAAAACCTTCTTTCAAAACCACCCAGGCTAGTTTTCAGACGACCACCTAATCTCCGCAACAAACTAGTAGATCCCAAAGTTCCACCTTCTACAGCTACCAACACTACTACCAATCTCAAAGGTTCTCATCCCTGCAATAGCTCACGTTGTGGCACTTGTGCCATCCACCAGCTCTCTACATCATTTAAAAGCAGGCAAACCAATCACATTTACCCCATCCAAGGCACTTACAATTGTGCTACCAAGAACTTGATCTACCAGCTATAGTGTTCACACTGTGATGCTGAATATATTGGCCTCACCACCAACACTCTGACACAGAGAATGAATGGCCACAGGGCAGACACCAGACAAGCCATTGCAGGTAAAGACACCAACCCACAGAATAAACCAGTTGCTGCCCATGCAGCCCACCATAACAAGGACTTTATGACTCATGCTACAGCACTAGAGTGGTGAGGGCCCTACCACCTACAAGCAATAGCTCTGAACTCAGACAATGGGAACTAGCTCATCAATATATGACTAAATCCAGGCAAGCACCAGGTCTCAATATAAGATAACATCCCCAGTCATACAGCTTCCCACAACCACTGTACCCGTATATCCTCATTGTCCTCTTCTACTTGATGCTTTTGATTCTCTCGCCTCACATCAGTTCAACCATTGGCCGCTAGATGCATCAGCAACCACACCGCAGTCAGCCATGTCTCTTCGCCAGAAGAAGCTGCCGTAAGCAGCAAAATGTAGCGACACGCGCTTTCGCAATTATGTGTCGTCCTATTTGTGTGTGTGTATCTGTCAAGTACTAAAACGTGAGTACTTGTGCTTCTGTCTTTTGTACATAAAGTTATGAAAATAACTGACAAAGTTACGAAAATACTTTTCCCAAATATAGGTATGTATGCTGCATGTGCCAACTTACACAAACACAAAGAATAACTACAATGACAACATATACCCCTGTAGTTTTGTATTTTACTTGTTACTACTGTTGTATTTTTGATGATAAGATCTACCGTTTTGACATCTGTCAAAATTGAGGAGCGGGTCAAATATTTTACTAGGCTAGCTCAGAGTTCCCACATACCACACAGAAATTTCATTAAAACAAAACACATCTCAAGATTTAAAAAATAGTACTGATAACCAAAACAAAACCAAAGACTGATGACATTTTATTTTTATTCACTTTCAAAAGTTATTATTTCAGGAATAAATTATCACCATTACTCTTTAAATAGCCACTAAAATAAAATCTTTACTATTTTTACCAGATCAAAACTAATCAAATTATTTAGGTTGTGGCCAGAATTAAATAAAAAAAAAATTAAACGTCCTTTTCAAATCTTAGCCTTTCTTTTATGCATTACTTAGGATAATGATTTAAAAATTCAGTCTAGATTTCAAACTTAAATAGAGTTCAATTTCTAATAAAGAAAAAAAAATTTAATATTATTTTGCAAATTTGTGGAGAAAACATAAGATTTCTATCTCTCATGCAAATGAGTATAATTAAAAATTTTGCAGCTAGTTTTTGTTTATAGCTCTGTCACGCATTTCACAGCTCGATAAGATGGCGTCCCCGACGCCCTACAGTTACTAAGCAACTTCGGTGGTGTAAGCCTTGAACTTAGCTGACGTCTTGTAGACCTAGTGCAGAAGATATGATGCTTCTTTGATAAAAGCGCAGTGTGACTTCTCGTGGTACAGTTTCTTCTTCAGTTTGACGTCTTCCCTGAAAAAGGGCACGTCCCGTAATTTGTGCACTGCTACAGTCCCAAATTCAGCACACTAACGAGATCGCTG
Source organism: Medauroidea extradentata (assembly GCA_003012365.1). Lineage (NCBI taxonomy): Eukaryota > Metazoa > Arthropoda > Insecta > Phasmatodea > Phasmatidae > Medauroidea > Medauroidea extradentata. Next base: position 78,835 of record PNEQ01105368.1, on the reverse strand, counting down.
GCGTCGAAACTAGGTTAGCTAAATCTCGCGGAAGGCCGCGTCCAAGGCCCTCTTCAGTGGTCCTTTTCTCATACGGCATCGACCTCGCGACATTGTGACCTGGACTAAAAATGCCACTCGTTCTTTAATTATTAAAAATTAAGCCCTAAGGACGGACCAAGCACTTTTGCTGGCGTCTTTTCTAGCGAGATGAAGAAGAAGTCTTCCCTCTTTGTTGAAGAAATTCGATGCGATAGTTATTATTATTCGCCCTCTGCGAATCACAGGACTTAAATATGTTTAAATTCAATTTCAATTTATGTTTTCCGCATTCGGCTCTAACATCGCACATCTCAAAATTGCGGTAATACATGGAGAAAGGCTTTATTTTTAAATGAAATTATTTTGAACCGTAATATTTAAAAAAAATTAAAAAGCATTTAAATATCTGGCAGAATCAGAATCTAACCTTAAATCACAACACTTCCTTTTAAATTCAATATGGTTAGGCTAACATTGAAATTATGTAGTAAACATTAAATATTTTAACTTCAAGTGGCTTTTTCAAAATAAACAAATACAGTAGAAGCTCGATAAAGCACTCATGTCGGGAGACTTAAATCTAACCCGCGCTATAGCCTATGCGCGCTGTACCGAGATAGGCAAGAAAGAACAAAAAAAAAATGTTTCAATAAAGTGTTATTTAGCGCCGCAATGTTCTTATTTGGCACCGTATCACGTTTAACTTTCATCCTTTATAAGTCGGCCCGCCTTATCCGCGGTATTTCGTTCCAGGAAATCCGCAGATAACAAAAACCGCGAGATGCAGCGGCAGCCACACAGCGAGCGGTCGCGGTGATCTGGCAACAGCGCGCGCGAGCGAACCAGGTGGTCGGCTACTGCTGACGTTACAACACAGCACTGGGCTATCTCTCCACCTACCCTACACTGCCAAGGACGTGCGCTGGGCAGACAGAGTGTGTCTCCACAAGCGTTGATAGAATGGCATCTGATAACACTATTTCTCGTGTGTAATGCGTACTTTATCTTTGTCAACTACATAAAACAACAGTGGAACAAGCACAATTACGACTACATGGGCATGAATATTTTACATGTGTCTGTAAATATTTCTTGCTTGTATGACGTGCATATAAATTACAGAAAAGAATCGGATCATAAACATAAAATATTTTGACCATAATTAACAATGTTAGCAGTTTCGTTTTTTAAACGGCATCACTGATTATACTAAAATAGACCTGGCGCGGTTTTTTTTTTTCACACATGTCACTGAAAAATTTAACTTCGCTGGTAAACATGGATAAGGACAAAGTTTTAGCGGTTTCCCTTTTAATATAGTGCCACTGATTGCAATTAAATTAACTTAGCTCGATTTTTTTTGCCGTTTTAGGTGCAGTACTATCACTTGATCCTATTTGTCATGCTTTATTTCTTTCACCCTCCCTCCGTACCAGCGGCCAATTGCAACAGATATTTCTTTGATAAAATGTAGCTTTTTCATTTTGTCAGTCAAAGTAAGGATTTTGCGATATTCTCTTCGGTTTAGAAGGATCACTACAGTCTTTCTTTTTAGGAAACATTATGCTGCAGGCCACGGAATCGTGTATAATTGCACACAGTAGAGCCACTTCAGGGCCGTGTACTACGTGCTGGCGGGCGGCAAGCGGGCAAACAAGACAATGTAATTAAATACACGCGTGTGTTCTGCGTGGACGCAGTTTGCTGGCAGGCGACAGGCGAGATATCAAATCATTGATTTGGAAGCTTGCGGCAAGCGATAAGATCTAGCAAGTGAAGTACTGCCGCCTGCACATTCGACACTACATTGCTTCCTTGCCCCTCCCGGCCGCACACTCTCCTGACTACTGGTAAACAAACATACCGCGCGCACCAAGCACATTGCATAACGGAGTAGATAACAGTGGCTGACAAGGACAACATCAAACTAGCTGCTCTCTCGTGCACGAGTGGTGCGCTAGTAGTTCGTACGGCAAACTATGAGAGCGCGCGCGAAAATACAAATTCTTAAGGATTTCATGTTTACAATTTACATTTTTTTCCTGGTTTTTCAACCGCGGTTGGTGAAAACCGCGGATAAGGCGGGCTGGCTGTAATACAGTACTCCAGTTTAATTGTTAAACTACTGTAGTTTATGTTATGTCGATAATGTTTAACTTGTCTTTCACCGAATAAGCCTTTCTTTTCTGCAGCATCGCACCACATACAAAACTGAACTGATTGCAATAAATTCTTGTTGGCAGCTGCTAGTGTGTCGTCAGCTGTGACTATCACGTGCCACCCACGTAGCAGCTAGGGATTCACTAGCGCCAGATTCTGCCCCTTCCCCCTTCCAAGCAATACGTCCCCCGCCCGCTCCTACCAGCCCTAACAAGAGGCCTTCCGCACCGCCGCACAGCGATACGTCAAGACTCCTGGGGACATCCGGCCTGTCAAGCTTTGAACATGTGCATTACCGCTTCCTGTCCGCTGCCTTTGGTCCTTCTCCGCCCCTCTCGTTTGATCTTTTGACCGGCAAAACAAACGTCCCTTTGAAGTACATAGTAGGATTGTGAAGTTTCTGGTACATTAGCTTGGGGGACATGAATTACCCCGCGATACAGCCGAATGCGCGGTTTATCGAAGCGCAGTATACTGAGCTTCTACTGTATACATGAACATAAACAAAACACGATTCAAACACTGAGGTAGCAGCACGCTACTCTACTGTATTACAAAATATTTTGTGATCTTATGTAACACTGCTTACACTCAACTGTTTTTAGAATTAATGTTTGGATTTTAAAATACATTGTCAAGCTGCAAAGCACACAATCCACCAGTGAAAAATAATCAGCAGCTGAATATTTCATTATAACTAACTTAAATTCTGGCGGCTCACCCAAAATTAAATTCAGTTTACTGTATGAAGCATCATTACACAACAATTATATAATTATAATTAATCTTTTTTCTGATGTTGCAGATAGAGGTTAGTTGGGTGATTATCTTCTGTTTCCTACCGTGAAAGTGTATCAGAAACTCAAAGGGTACAATATACTCAGCCAAGTCCATACCTTGTATGCTTTATCCAAGTTCCCTTCTGCACAATGAAGCAGCATCTCCTTAATTAGCACAGGATGTGGTTCATCACACACCTACAAAACAGTATACTTAAGTTAGCCACAGAGGCCCTGTGAAACTCACAGAAGAATTGTAAGGACAAGAAAATTGCAGGAATATAAAAGGACAAGAGTGGCATACCACGAAAGATGATGAATGAAAAACACAAGAGAGAAAAAGAAGCATTTTACTATGTTAACTTGGCCTCCATACTAAAAGTGTTGTGGATGATACAGGAGAACTTTACAATACAGTAGTCTACATCAGTACCAATACCTCTTTCAAAACTAAAATAAATATGGCTGCATGGTTGTACATCAAGTTATTTAAGGGGTATCGATCCCTACCACCTTGGATTTATCTGTTTCTTCTCGATAACTTCTATTCCAGTCGATGTATCAAAATTTTTGTTACGACAAGGTATAGATACAAACTAAATCGATTTTCTGTAATTGCTGGAACCATAATATAGTAATTATTTTGCTACGGGAAACAGCTGAAAATGAAAAATTGCTTTATTTACGGGAGCGACTACAGAGGCCGCAACATTAACAGAAACAACACCATATGGATTCCAAAACGTTAATGAAATGATAAACTATGCCATGTCAGCATGAAAAAAGTAAAACAATGTGTCTATTCCCTGATTTATAAGAAAAACCGTAAAACCGATCTGACAGGGCTCAATCCCCCTTAAAACAAATTCATAAACTGTAACAAAGTGTGTGTGTAAAGTTATGATACTATCTATGGCATAGGTATGACAAGACACCTTCTCTAAAAACATACAACCGTATTTATTTCATGAAGCCATTAGGTAGGTTAACATTTAAGTAAAATACAAACTTACTGTATTTGGTAAACTTTTGACAGAACCAAACCTGTTGTTCGTTAATATGAAGTTCGTTACAGTGGTGCTTTACTGTAAACTTTCAACACACATGTTTCTTAAGAAAATTGCCATGATCAGACAATTATGGCTTAAAAATAACTTTATGCAATTTTATTAAAAATATACACACACAATGATAAGTTGGAAACACCACATCGGTTTAAACATATATCAATAATTTTATAAATGAATTGTACAAATTCACACAAAATTGGCTCATTCCCGTATCAAAACTGGCCGACAGACAAGATGTTTAGATGTTTTAATAATAAGAAGAATAAAATAATAAAAATAATCCATAATAATAATAATCACGTATCAAAACTGGTTAGCATCAGACAAGGAGTTTTTAACAACTGTGGTTGCGCAGTTGCTATGTTTTGTTGGCAGAGCCAGCCTTTCTCGGGTGGCGGTGTGTAATCATTCACCGCCCGAGGAAGCTGGCATGGCCAGTAAAATGTCTTTGTACATGTTTTAGTCCTATTACAGTGGATTCTCTGTGTATTGAAACCTAATGAATTGAAATATCTGCATCAATGGAACACATTCTGAGGCCCATTTCTATATTTTACAGCATTTTCAGACCACATACAATTAAATCCTTTATGTATTGAAATTGTTTGTCAGTCCCATGAGAAACGATGGATAGAGAATTCACTTTAGGGACAAGAATTTTTGGCACAGTTTTTATCACTACACAAAATTAACACACTCCATCCTCGCTTATCCTGTATATACTTTACTTACTGACATGAAACATTTTCAGTACCTTAAAGACATTTTCACTGTTAACATGACCGAACCCATTGTGGGTAGACTGCAAGTTGTTGAGAGCCTGCCGCATATCTCCTTGAGATGTGAACACCACAGCTTCTAGGCCATCCTCTGTGTATGACACCTACATGTAAAATATAAGACCACAAGTATCAGCAGTTGCCTGCCACTAAACAATATTAACACACACCAGCAAATAAAGGAATAAAGCAGAGTCATAACAAGATATTTAAAACATTCATACAAGCAAAGAAAGTGGTACAAACTGTTCAAAGCCTCCTGAATAACATACTGCAGTAAAAGTTGATTATAATATACATTGTACAACGACCACAAGCTTGGAAAATGGTGGTCAGAAACTGGTATTTTAACGTATATTTCAAAACGAAATACACAGACAACACATTTTATTGCAATGTTGTGCAGTTGCAGTGTTTCTACTAGCCAATCGAGCTTCCTCTGGCAATGAATGTGGTACACTGCAGTTGGTAGACTGTAAGTGGTGGTATGTAATAAGTACACATAGCAGCCAAGAGGTAAACTAGGGTGTGGAAAAATGTCTTACGTTAAAGTCTGCTGTCTGAATTTGGTAATTAACAGTTGAGCAAGTTATTATCGCCTCAGTTCTATACTACTGTCTAAGAAAAGTAAAGCCTTTACCACCCTGGTATTATAACAGGAGTCAAGTTCGGCTATGGGAGGCTGCATGTAACATAAATACATATGTCATCTTTAAACAAAAATGGCTTAGAGAAAAATTACCTTAAAAAATTATTCTGTATTTTCAGCAATAACCAACTGTATTGATGTGACAATGATCTAGTATAGGTATGTACTGTATCTAGAATATGCTAACACAATGCACATACACTTTTTTTTAATCTTTTACATCAAATAATGAGGCAAAACACTACAAAGTTTTATAATGTGAAATGTTTTCAGTGCTCACGTCTTTAGTCCACAAAAGAGTGCAATTTCATCTGACATTTCTGAATACAGGGTTCATTGTTATATACTGTTCATCTCCAACTATTTGGTTGTCAGGGTTTTCTGTGTTGTCAGTTTGTTTTGTTGAGCCAAGCAATACATGGTTTATTTAACAGAACATTGTATTGGACTTATTTTCTAAAATTATACAAACAGTCAAAAAAGAATGCTTGCTGATGGAATAAACTACAAACAGTACTATTATTATTTTTTACACTTTTTTGCATGTTATACCACCTTTAGTAGGACCCTTGAGTAGTGTTAAAAAAAAGTTTCACTGTACTACACACTGAAAAAAAATAATAATCAGCAGTAAATTGAGAGGTTGAGTCTTTTGACATGACAGCTAGGACGTAAGTTCACAGAAAAGTCTATGGATTGAAATGCTGTACATAATACATAAGCTTTACAAACTACACAAAATCATCACAACATTGAGACTCCTGTAAATTGAAACATACCGTATTTGGTCTACAGCCAGTTTGATTATCAGATTTTCAAAAAGATTTAAATTCTTCATATAATGCGGTAGCAAGGAGAAACTTAAAAATTTATAGTAACCAGAAACAAGTTGAAAAATGTTTAAACATGGTAGAGTATAATCAGCCACCCACAGATTTTAAAAAATCCTACTGACTTTACAAAAAAAACGCATAACAAATAAGTCTGTAAGTGTGTTTGTAGTACATAATTTTAATACAGCTAATATTTTCTATAAAGTCCATGCCGTATAAGAATTCAGTAATTTGACAGATAATAAAAAAGTATGACAATGTAAACAAAAACATTATGTATCCTTCCACAACCACGTGCTTTCCAGCTGACAATCAAAACATGTCCACAGTTAAGGTATATTATCATTGCAATAACATCCAAAGTGTGTTGTGATTTTCTTTAGATAATTTTTTTAGATCTCAGACAAATAATTTATTTTCAAAACTAGCTGCACATTAACTTGCTAGGGGTTAGGTGGGCAATGTTAATAGAATTATTTCATATTACAGTAATGGATAGCCTACTCTACAGATGTTAAGTTAATATAATAATTTAAAATTTAACTTTTTTTTGTATATTTTCCTAGGTATGATCAAAATTGTAACCTTTAATGGCATTACCAAAAATAAACAAATATGTATGGGCAACTTATGTTTTCCACTCGACATTTAAAAAGATTAAACAATAGTAGCTTATTTGGTTACAACAAACTGAAAATTCAGGAGCTTACGATAACATATTTAAACTAAAATAATAAATAAAATAATTCAAGCTAGCATCATTACAATTATTTTTCGTGTTGCCTTCAATTTGGTTATGCACTAACAGATCATACAACCGTATAGGCCTAGTTTAAGTTTCAAGTAGTAGACTATATAAAAAACTTACCTTTTGTGGCAGGGCCTACCTTTGAAATATCAGTGTTAACATAGTCATACAACTGACAAACCTTAAAAAAAACTCGTTTAACAAATTTATTGTAGAATACATAGCAAAAATTTGTGCTCTCACAACCTAAACGGAAATAATATATCAATAAAAAGTGTATATAATAAACAAATATGGGTAGGCCTAATTGCCCTGATCAGTTTTAAATCATTTTGTTGATTAACATATATTAAAGTACAATTTAATGACCGGGAAATATATAGGCGTAGGTCTTCTGGCCTTATCTTTTGGTAATATGTAGGCCTACATTTTCGCAGCTGACAGGCACAAAATCTCACGAGGACTTGATATTAACCACTTACTTGCTATAAAAAAAACACTGACTTTTTCGTACAAAAAGAATTTATTGAGTCAGCACCTTGAAAAAGCATGTTTACATATAGGACTACAACAAGAACCGTAAGTGTTTACCCACAAATTCTGTTAAAATAAAAGTTGGGTAACATTATACTTATTTTCTGTAGCACTTTTCTCTGGATGGATTACCTGCTTCTTACTTAGCGACTGTTTTTTCGTAGACGTGCCATGACAAGTTCTCGTCTTCCGAAACATGTCTTGATATCCCGTAGTCGTTGGCGATTACAGGCCAGGTATTTTAATCCCTGCATTACAATATTTTAAAATTACATATATGCGTAAAATATGAAAATAACACCTTAAAAGAATCTCAAACGTACACGGACACACAAGCTCAAACACTCGCAACGCAAATTGCCGCTCTTTGTTTTGGTTACCGGACGTCATAATATTCCATGGGCGATTACAGGCTGAGTTTTATAATCCCCACGTTACAATATATTAAATATATGCACAGAATATTAAAGTAACACATTATAAGAATCTCAAACACACACGAACGCTGTAAATTTTCACACTCTCAAATGGTTGTGCTTTGTTATAGTTACAGGTCGACTGATAACAGTGCGGTTATTTGTAAATAAGTTAAAAATTACACGATTCAAATAGAATAAAATAGTTAACTGACCAATGCTGGATACACAGCCCTGTTAATATATTACGCTTCGTTCAAAATGCTTACTTATTTTACAATAATACACACTACCTTCAATATCAGCTATGTAAGTTTGAAGTGACTCCGTCACATCCACTTAGGTATAATTACCTTAACGCTCACCCCCGATTTTTAACACTTTACTATTTAGGCCTAAGGGCAGTAGTATTCGCCCACACCTTTGCAGATCGCCGTATTGCCGTTTATTTTTACGTAAGGATAATATATGAGCACGTAATGTTATGAAGACGAAGCTTTATTTGTAAAACAGTACTATTTATTTACGTCCGAGTGATTATCCAATGCTTATTTTCCATGTATAACTGCATTTGCAACATTTGTTAACCTGTACCAGTGTTTGTTTACAAAATACGGCTGAGCGCCAACCAGTAGTGCCAATCCCGTGCATAGACTCTGTAAAGTGCACTAAAACGGCGATTGTGGGAAATACGCACGTAAATATAAATTGTACTTGTTTGTTAATGCTTAAATTTTGTTTTATGAATATTCAAGTGTTCTTGTGTGTTAATTATAGTGTTAAACGGCAATACTAGCATTTATAATTCAAGTTGGGAAGTTTAGTTGTGTAACAGAGTAACTTTGTGCCACGAGAGAGTATTTCTGTTGTGCAAGTGTGGCGCACCCAACAAGCTATGTAGTTAACACAGAGGGGTGGAAATGCTTCCAAAGTGAAGCTCAATTGAACAGCTGTTTTGACCCAAGAAAACAAGGCGAACAGCAGTGTGGCCAACATTATGTTGAAAATCCGTCATATGTTCACATAAAATCCTATACTTTATTTATAGCTCCACTATATTCCCGCTAAACAAAGGAAAAAATATCAATAATTATTGTAATATACTATACTGTAATAATGTGTAAATTAGCATAATCGCTCTCGTCTCTCGACCGGATGTAAGAGTCCGCCATTTTATCTAGGGTCAAAATATTACCTTCAATTGGGCTTCACCCCAGAGCCTTGGAGATTGCTGTTTCCGACCCACTATGTTTACAATATAGCTCGTTGGGCACACCTGTAGATGCAGACAGCCTCGAGCGGCCCGGCAGCCATTTTGATAACGGTACTTTCAGCCCCCCCTCAGGGGTATATAAGGCGCGCACTGCATCCAGCTAGTCAGTCGCCAGGGGTTCGCCTTCGGGCCGGGCCAGCCTGGCACTCTCCCTCCTTACCACGAAAGGGTTGCTTCCTGAAAACGGAACCTAAACCTGATCCCACCTGTACCTCAAACCCTCACTCTAGCCAGGACGACTTGGTGAGTAAACCTGCGCATTCATGTTTTGAGACTTACCCTTCTTTAGCATGGCAACCTAATCTATGAGCACTTCAAGCCATGATGCCAATACTTTGTTTCCATGTGCATTGCCAGTTATAAAGTGTTATCATGCACTCCCCAGACTAGTAAAGTCTATTGAAAGTTATGGAATTTAGTAAACTTTCCCCGGGATCAGAGAGATTGCCATATAATTACCAGTAAGCCAGTATTTGTTGTCATTCAAGTGTCGTCAATGGCTACAGTGCCCTTATGTCAGAGGCTTTAAGTATTGTAACCTCTCGGGATCAAAGAGATGATCACCACACATTCTTGGCCATGAGCAAACCTTAATTATTGTCTAGTATTTGAACGGCCCGGAGTGCCATGTAAAATTGTATTCATAAGAATATGCCCTGTGGTAATTTATGTTGTTATTGTCAATGTGTCATATTTTAGTTTGTACCCTTGTTGTCTATCTCATATTGAGACCCCAGTGTAATAATGTATGTCATCAAATTATGATTGACTCAAACCCTGATTGTATATCTTGTACCTAAGAAAGTATTATATTCATCATGCTGTGACAAGTACTGTAACTTGTGTTCGTGAATATAAACGCCCTATGAAACTGAATTACTTTGCCTTTCACCTTTCATGAGATCACCTTGTGTACCAACATCCTAATATTCAATAAGGCGAGTGATATCTAACTTATCCTCTATTTATATAAAGATGACGCCCTGTGCTAGCGAGTTACAGAGTTTTCCATGTTGGCTCATCCAGTAGTCACTCGCTGGATCGAGGATAGCTCTACTACAAACTACTCTAGAAAGATCACACCAATCTGTCATGCTCTCTAACCTAAAGACCTTCCAGTAATACAAACTTGCAACCGAGTACTCCTAGTGCAGCGGTGGACGAAACAAGCCATGTGCGTCAAGTTAGGCTAACCGATTTGTTGATCAGGGCTGCCACTACTGCTTCATCAGGTCATATAATCACGTCCTGTTGTTTTAAATGGCATGTTATTCTGCCACGTGTTAAAAATATTGGTAGCATCGTCTGTCAAAACACGGAATTCTTACATGGGATAGACTGTACATTGCAGCAATTTGCCATTGCATTGTTACAAAACAAAATTTAAGTAAAATTTAGTTTGATACAAATTATTAAATTTTATTTTATCCAAAACTTGTTCGAATTAACATGATTATATTTCATACATGCAATAAGTAAATTTATACTACACATGTATTTAAAAAAAAAAAACTAATACAAGCTACTATAATAGTGTAGAATTAGACATTCAACTGGGCTCCATATATTACTTCTTCAAAAGGTTTTTGTATACTAGGGGGTCTTCAACACCTGGCCCGCATGCCACAGACTGGCCCTCCGAGGTTTTTCTCTAGGCCCACCAGGATTTTTGAAGCAATTTGAGCATGCACTAATAACTGCAAATATTTGTGAACTAAACAGTATTTTACACTTTGTCATACCGCAGTAGTACTTAGTGGTCTGCAGGCATCACTCAGATTGTGAATGTGGCCAACACTGTGTTACAAGTTGAAGACCCCTGCTGCAGACAAAGAACGTAAAGAAGGACCATATTATGAATTAGCTGTACCTGCTCCTTCTGGCAGACCTCAATAACCTTTGCAAGGATCTGAGCATCAGAGAGGCGGCCATACCTCAGCATGGCACAACGAGACTGGATAGGCTCTATTATCTTCTCACTGTTGTTACATGCCAGTGCGAACCTTGTTGTGCTGCTGTACAGCTCCATGGTCCTTCGCAGAGCCTGCTGGGCTCCATCTGTCATGCTGTAGTAAGGTAACACAGCTCAACAACCCTTTACAGCAGGGAATATTAAAGGCAAGCATTATGTTGCAAAAGTTAGGTTGTTTTGTGTAAGATATGAATATAAAACATCTAAAACTAAGATGACCACGAGTTTAAGTCTTCAAGTTGTGGTACAACAAGAATTATTTCTGAATTTAGTTTGTGTTACAATGTCTTAAAATGTTTTCCTATACATATTGGTGATTCAGATTGGCAAACAAAGAAACGTGAGTTAGCCAATGTCACGGAAAGTCCCAAGAGGTAACAATATCAACTTGCAGAAAGCAATAGTAGAAAACCACAACAAAGACTGGCGTAACTCCTGCTACAATAACAGAATGGTGATGACCGTCACTTTTGCAAGCAACAGTGTTAAGTGTAGAATGAAACAAGGGAACTAACCACTTGTTTTCATGCACCAACATTAACATCCCACAGTCTTTGCTGTGTACACAATACCTACCTGACAAATGTTAAACAATTACAATTATTACAAATTAAGGGCTGATTGTGCAATTCTGTGAGAAAATCCTCACAAAGTTGAAACTGAGAAAAAAAAAAACTATGAAAATCTAATTTTTTTTTCCTGCATTGCAGTGTCAAGACATGCGAGATATCTTTCTTAATGTGAATTAATAAAACACACACATATGGTGAGAAAAATAACATCTCTTCACTCACAGACCAGAAAAATTAATGAAAATGTAGAATAAATATATTTTCATTTACATTAGATGAAACTAACATGACCTTCAATTTGTAATTTGTACTGTATTTTGTATGCTGCAAACTTGACAAAATAAATTTTTGTTTTAACAACTGTGTTGTAACCTTTTAGTTTAAAAACAAAGAGGCCATTTAAAACACAGCCCTTCTCACATAGAAAAATGTCGAAAAAATTTATATTTAAGAGAGACCTTACATTTTTGTCATTGTGAGTACACAACTAGTCCTAAATTACCACTATATTTTAGTTTGCCTACGAACAACATTCTTGTTACCAACCAACATTTTCCTTAACTGCCATGGGTCATTAAGGCCATGATCATTCATTTATTTCAAACAATTGCAAATAACTTAAATATTTTTTATCCAAATGCTTTGAAAAAATTTGAGACTGTGTGCAGTCATACGATACACAATTTTGCCAGATCGTTTTTTTTTTAATAATGTACCGTTTGCTAGCAAAAAATTATTTTGCTTCAATCATTTTGGCTTATTTTAACAACAAAATATGTGCTATTTCAGGAACAAAAATCTAAAAATCTATTTGGTGTATTGCAACACAAAAATTCAGATACAAATCACGATACATAAGTGTTAAAACTGCCAAAATGAATTTTTGGTATATGTATTAAAATTTGCATTAAAAAAATATTTTCAAAACCACTGCTAAACTAAAGAGCGAGGCCTTAACTACCACCTGATAAAGTTGGTACAGCAGGCAAAATATTTTATTTGTACATGTGGCTGTGAAAACATGTCGTCCAACTATCAGTGTACTTAAACGTGCCTATATGAGAAAACAAAAAAATTACAATTTTCAGAATGCAGTAATGAAGTATATTTACCACTACAAAAAACATTTACAGTAACTGAAAAGCGTCCAAAACCAAACACAGAATTATTACTTTATAAAATAACCTAATCATACAAACCTATACATTGAAAATATAATAGAATCATACACACCTATCTGCCTCATCCAATATGATAATTTTATGACGACCTGGTGGTAACGTCACTTTCTGCTGGGCAAACATCTTGATCTTACTGCGCACCACTTCAATGCCTCTCTCATTGGATGCATTAAGCTCCAGTACTGCAGAGCTGAATGCTGGTCCAAGCATAATACGTGCCAGGCACAGAATTGTCGTAGTTTTACCAACCCCTGGAGGACCCTGCCACATATTGTAAACATGACAACAAAACAACACTTGACACATTAATTGTTAACGTTGCCAAAAATGTAACGACAAAATAATGCATATATATATATATATATATATATATATATATATATATATATATATATATATATATATATATATATATAAAAGCAATTTCCAGCATATTTGTCATAAATCCTACGACAAAAATATTATATTACTTGATTCTCAAATTTAGTAGAATGAATAATTAATGTAAATTTATTTTATTTAAGCTTTTATAACCACCATAAATAAAAGTGAAGACAGAACATGATACATTTCATTTGACTGATATTTTACTGTCAGAGGAAACTGATTACAACCATAGACAACATCAAATAAGTACAGAATGTATAAAAAATAACAAAAGTTAAGCCCAAATACGTAATTTTAAAAATATAAAAATAGATGTACCTTAACAACATTTACACTCATTTAACTCATGTATAGAATAAAAAGGTGTGGCCACAAGCCACTCGTGTAGTCAACGTTCAAACACATTAAATGACATATACAGCATGCAAAATCGTAATTGTCTGTAACTTATAGAAGATTTTGTGTCAACAATACACTACACTTATACATTTTGTGCCCATGTACATCTTGCCTGTATTGTATTTAAGATTGATTATTTTTGGTATAACAATATGTTGACGCATAACCACTGCATCACCTTAAGATATCCACACCAAACCTCGCCTCCCTAAAGTTACCTGTTGTTGTTGTTGTATAGGTTAGGCCTACATTGAACCAAGTGTTGCCACTTTTCAATGTTCACGTAATGTTGTACTGAGTGTATACCTTTTACATAATTAAAATGAGGGGTTCTTGTAATAATATGTTTTAAGAATGGAGTTATGTGCATCTGAAGAACAATTACATAACATTTGTTTATTGCCGTGGCCATGCCACTTATCACATGCACTGACTTTATAAACTTTAATAAAAATAAGCACAGAGAAATTACTTCTTGTGAATAATGTTATTAAGTACTTAAATTTATACTGTTACTGTTTTGAGTAATAAATTTCTTGGCAACGTGTAATAAATATTAACGATAGTGTTTTGTTCACGAGGTTAGCTACTTTATGTTAACATTAGTTACCTTGTAAAAGCAGACAGCTCGAGCAGCCATTTTGAACCACCCGCCTAAGAGGACTTCCACCTCCTCAGAAGGGTATATAAGGTGCCTTTCGCCCCTAGGGCTCATCTCCAACTGAGCTAACTAGGCACTTTCCCTTTACCTTACGGGTAGTGGCAGTAGCATTCCACCTAAGCCCTCCTACCCTTTACCCTCAACTAACCACCTATCTAGGGTTGTGGCGGTAGACTGTCTCACCTAAGCCCTCCAACCTAAACCCACACCAATTTCTGAGTGTCAATTGTGCTGAGTAGCGAGTCTATCACCCTAGCGGGCATGCTAAACTTGGAAACGCACTCCTCTGCGATAGTTCTGCTGGCCACCACGAGGCACGCCCTTAGTATCCGTCAGAAACTGAAGTTCAGTCATAGACTCCGGCGAAAAATAACCACGTGGCATAGATCAGTTAAGACCAGTGTATTTCCATTCAGTGCATGTATATAACCTTGTAACTGAACGCGTAAAGACCAGTGTATTTACATTCAGTGCATGTATACACTCGTAATTGAAAGTTGTAAGGACCAGTGTACATTTGTGAACATTGTAAAGACGTAACTTACAATACACCAGTGAAATTCAAGTTTGCATTCTCATTTCGATGTCCGAGTTCTTATCCACATTACGCAGGAGGTTTCTAGCCTAGAGGACCTGAGGCAGCAGGATGCCATGGCACGTCGCAGTCTCGTCCAAGAGTCAATAACCTACCCAGTAGGGTTAATCACGGAACTTAAAAGATTACCAGGCCCCGAGCCTAATTTGCCAGAACTTTGTACCAAATACCAACAATTAATGCCTGAGAATCGCTTACATCCAATACCCCGAAAGGAGGAAGCAGGGAAATGTAAATATATACAGGTAAATTACAGTATTAATTTTTATTTGGATTTAAAGTGGTTTACAAATTGCCAATTAAGATTCTAAATATTTTTTGTGACAGTAGTAAATTATTTTAATGTTTACTATTTTCCCACAGTAACACACTGTACAGAATCACGCTATGAAAGGAAGCAAAATAGACTGGTGAGACATAACTAACCGCCACATAGTTCTTAGGTTCATCAGCAAATATATGACCCAAGATAGTCTTAACGTTAATATAATTTTTATGAGGTAGCCAGCATCATTTATTGTCTACAATAACACCTAAGGATTTATGATTAGTATTATCACGTTTTCTTAAACTATGTAACATAATTTGAGTTTTACTTGATGTAATACCAGTATTTTAGTAGCTGAAATTCAGTACAAATTGTACTGTAATGCACCCCATTTTTAAATGTGCTCTTATACTTATGAAGTTTCAACAGCACTTCAGTTTTCGAAGTATTTTAAGTCCATATTAAAATTGATTGATGTTTTGAAGTGACTAGACTTTCATAAAAATGAAATATTGTAATTCACCAAAAACAAAAATTTTTGGTAATTTAAAAATATTATATCAGGGTGTCTACCAGATTGTAGAAGTAAATTTTAGTGACTTTTTCTTGAAAAACTGTTCAAACAGAATTAATTAATATATTTTTTTAACAAGTGCAACGCGGCCGACAATTTTCATTATGTTTCCTCCAATTGCTGATAACGCGAAGCATGTGCAATTTTAAAATGTGTAATTAATATATACCTAAATTTAAGTTAACTTTATGAAGATGACTATGAAAACTAATATACAAACAAATTATTTATTTTACTTTCAAAGTGCACGAGAAATACTAGTAGTGTAAACATGCACGTTTGACAAATGATTAGACAAGAATCAAACAACCTAAAATAATTTTCGTGACTTACACCAAAATATACTTCAAATTAGTGACTATTGTGGGACTTTTCGTGACCTTTTCACAATTCGTGACTTTTTCGGGACTTTCGTGACCTAGTAGACACCCTGTATATACATTTCCTTAACAATACATCGAAAAGTCAGACAAAATGGCACTTTAAAACATGTTACGCACAGGTAATGCAAAAATCCCCTAGCAGAAAAGTGTAAGAATAGGTAATATCACAAGTTTTTCCTCAATAACTTGTGACAATATACTACTCTATCTGGGTTGAATTATTAAAGATGCTCTAGCACAATTTGCAAGACCCCAACACCTGGAATTAATGCGAGGGCCATCTGTTCTTGTGCAATTCGCTTGACCAGTCTCAGGCTGGACTATTCACTGTCAGAAAATTTTAGACGTACATACATCTGAAAGCATGTTTGCACGTCCCATGGAGAAATGAGTTGCCACCAGCTTCTGCTAGGTTACCAAATGATTCAATGGCATACCAATTTTATTACACAAGAAAGAGATGAAATGGAGAAGTGAGTTGTGAATCAAATAAGAGATGTATGCCTGAGAGTATGTTACACCGCAAACATTATAAACATAATTGGCAGTGTTTAAACTCTACAGTTTTGAAAATTAATTACTCTCAACTAAGTGTTTGTAGTATTTCTCTAAATTTTGTATGAACATCCTTAACAAAATTTGAGTTCAAATGAAAAAACATTACAGAACATTTACAAATATAAACATGTTAAAATTCTAAATACAGTTATGTATTATGGTTAGCAGTTCCTGGACTTTTAAAAATCCACGAAATTAAATACTTAGCCTATATGAAATCTACTATACAATCTTCACATTATACAAGGGTGTAAAAGCCCAACCCTTGCAATAATTAATTTGAGGACAATTTGTTCTTGTGCAATAAAAGAAAAAAGAAAATAAGTTTACAAAAAATGGTAACTATCGACAAAAACACTTAATCTAGATCATGAGGTCTCAATTCAGTAAATATTTTTTCTACAAATGAAAATAAAAATTTGAGACTGGAAAAAGAAGATTTATGCTTATTTTGAATTTGGCACTTAATACCTTGAAATATTTCATTTTGATACAAAACATCTTTTCACCCTAGGCAACTAATGATTGGTCAAACCAGTAGTGCCTAATAGTATGTGCTGCAAGACACTGAGTAAAGCTTCTATTTTCATTATCTTTGTCACTGATTTGGAATGTTATCACATAACACATGTTCTTAAGCGGGCATTCTGAAAGAGTGTGTGTGAACTTTTTTTTGTTCCATGCACCAATGCCCTTAATGTCTCCCTAACAGAGCGCTCCAAGAAAAAATTACACAGAATTTTTCACAAGAACAGGGAGTAAGAGAGGTGTCTGCCAAGGCCTTTGAAGGAATCATCTCAGCTTTCGCTTGGAGCAATTTCAGGCAGCCAAGGAAAACAGAAATCATATGTCGAGAGCAGGAAACTGGATATAGGTCATCCTGATTGTGAATCTAACGTTTTACAGTTGTGCCACCTCACTATGTCAGGGCACCTAGAGCTCATTGTGGAAGTATCTCATGACTGGTATGCACTTGCAGATATTACTCTTCCTGTAAGCCAGAAACAATGTCAAGTACTCAAAATTTAATAAAAAAAAATTTACATGTGTAGGTACACAAAATATGTTACTCACATCCTACATGGACATAGTGGATTTTTACACTATTGAGAACTTTTTGAAGTGTTCAAGTTTAAAATAAATAAATATACAATGAAGAAAAGCAGAATTACATAGCAAAGTCTCGATAAACACAGTTGAGACAAGCACCAGTACGCTTGCAAGAACAGACCTACATGAGCCAGCACGCTAATATTTTAAGTTCTTGCACCTGGAGAAACATGAAACCTAGTGAGAAAAATTGCACAGGAGATTCAGGCAATGCAGGTTCCAGAAAAAAATTAAGTTAAACACAGCTACAAAACAGTAAATGCAAGTGACACAAGTCTTTTGTGGTCGGTACACATTTCTGTTCATCTTGGTTGCACTCAGACTCGGCTATAGCTAGGGGTGCTCGTATTGCCCATGCAACTTCTGCTCAAATTAGTCACATAAATTACTCATTTCTATTTAGGTAGTGAACACCCCAAGGGTTGTCAACCCTGCGAGTTGTTTGCAATACATGTATGTAGGCTGCCTGGAAGAAAAAAACATTATGTAACCACCATAACCTATTTGTAAACAGATGCCAAAGAATTAATATATATTAATAAAATGGTTGTGGAGACCAGAAAGTCAATCAGACAGTCAATTGTTACTGGCGGGAACATCCAAGTTCTTGAAATGTAACATTTCTGTTCTTGTCTTGGAAAACTGTGTTTTGTTTTGTAGCCTATCTTCATTGTGTCATACTTTTGTCTTCCATACATTTCATCTGTTAGTCTTTTGTTTTTCTGTTTGTGTCTGAATAAACTCCTGTGTTTTTGTTTTGTTTCGTCGCCGTGTCGTAATTTTGTGGTTCATGTATTTTATCTGTTTGTCCTTTTGCCGAAGCAGGCCTCAAACCTGTGTTGTATGCCTTGTTGTGGCATCTGGTGTTTTTTTTTTCTTATTTATTATTTGGTGTATTTTTTATTTGATCTAATTCAATTCAAGGAGTTTTATCTTGACGTATCCTGTTGACTAAAGCATACCCTACTTAATTAATTTTTTCTATTAGGCTATCTTTAGTTTTCTTTGACAGACATCTTGGTATATCGCGATGGAGTACGTCCAAAAAAAATTATATCCAGTCATGTACTCCCGTTGCACAACTCTTTCAAAGTTTATTGTTCATTACAATTACAAGTGAAAAGAAATGTAAAGTCCTTTAGCAGTTTATGTGATCTGCCAACTATAGGCTACTGTTGGTGCACTTCCTCTATACGAACCTCCTGTTTAGCAAGTTGAAAACTGCCTTAAATACTGTGCTCAACACACACACTCTCAGGGGACAGGATGGGGACACGACATCATGCAGCTTGCATTCTCACATTGCCTTAATGCCACAGGATACACAACTGTCAATGAAAAATAAATGTTATTTATATACTAAGCAGCAAGTCAGCTGAGCGTATATGTAAAGAAATAACCTAGAGCAGAGGGAATGCTTCCCATGGACACAGCTATATTAATGATCACAAACATAACTGTCGAAAAATATAATTATTATGTGAAACTACAAAGTGGTTATAACAAGGAGTGTTTCAGTTAATGAAATGAGCACCCTGTTAGTTACCATCAATAATGAAGGGCTGATTGTCTCCAAGCTAGCAGAGACAGGGCATGAGTTAATATATGAAATGCAAGTCAAAATTCAGTAGAACCTCAAATTTACGAGGCCTCATGATTTCCAATTGACACTGTAAAATCATTGTCTCATAAAATTGAGTACTCGTAAAATGAGGGGTTAGGCCTCACAGTGCTCGTAAAATCGAGGTTCTACTGTAGTTATAAATATATTACGTCAGTGTGCAAGCGAACATAGAGGGCCTACTACTACAGTTAAATAATATACAGAATTGATCGGAATAAGGCATACGAAAACATTACCCACGACATTGCTCTACATGAGGAGTGCGCATGCAGTTGTATTGTCAAACTGCAGTATAAGCTGGTTTCTTTAATCATTTATTTGTATTATTGTAGCGATTTCATACTAATAACTGCAGTGTATACAGATAAACTCGAAATAATTTTAATTATTTTTTATTCTGGGCCATAATGAGGGAGGGTAAGAGAACAAACCCCTCTAGACCAGCTGCTGATCTACACAAAGTAACGGACGTCAAATATGAAGTCCTAGTCCTGAAACAGTATCATAGGGAGAGACAGTACTTACAGCCAGAATGATGTTGGGTACATTTCCTTGTTTTGCAAACTCTTCTAATCTCTCAACTGTATTCTCATTGCCAACAATTTCATGAAACGTGTGAGGCCGATACTTTTCTATCCTGTAAAGACAAAAAGACAGAATGTGGCATAATACTGCAGACAGACAAATCAAAATTGATTCGTTTAAAATACGGGAAATTCTAAGGGCCAATATTCCTACTTGAAACTGTTGATGTGAGGCCAGACATTATGTGGACGTGCTTAAAGACTAGTACAACGCGCATCTTTCTAGTACAAGACGATGACCATTAAGTTGTACATGAAAAGCAACACTAGCTAGAATTTTACCACATTAATTAATCAGTTCACATAGCTAACCTTTTTGTACTGGAAGAGTACACAATTAAATTAAAAATGAAGATTTTCAAGTTCCAATGGGAGTGATTTGCGCAATATTTATTGTGTCAACATCAAAAATAATTTATAACATAATGTAATAATGGAAATATTTTCAGTAATTAATAATAACAATAAAAATATTTTTTTAAAATACAATTGGACACCTAATGGCAAGCTATAACCTACCCTTCAATCACCTATCAAAGCCCACCTAACTTAAACTTTCCAACCCCCATCACCAACCACCTAAGCATATATTGTTTTTCCCATTCTGTTCTGCTCCTCACCGTCTGAATCTCCTTGCTATTATTCCATCTTCCTCAATATTCTGCCATAGTTAATGGGCAGCCTAAATTACCCCAGCCTCCCTCTTCATTCCCAAGCTTGGACATCCTGACCAACCAATCCTCTTTTCTCTTTTTCTTCAATGACTTCCACCCCAGTTCTCTCAACATTACTGATGGCCGAAAGTTCCCTTCATCGTTACCAATCTATCCTTGCATTCTCTATTTATCCTTTATCTTCCTTGCTGATTGTCTTTGGACATTCTCCAGCTCCTGCCCCTCAAATTCCACATATATATCACTCTGCTGCTGCAGTCTCTAACATTGGCTGCACCATTGTAATATGTGCAATTTCCTTCACTTCACTACTAATTGCCTTAAATACCCTTTCCAGCATCCTAGAGCCCTTCTCCTTTTAGATACTGCTTTCTCTACCTCACCCTCAGTCATCCTACAACAGTATCCTCAGGTACACACTGGAAAGCTACCTCTATCTCCTGCTCTTTCTATGAGTATACATCCATGCTCCTTACTTTCTTCTTCGTAAACCTAACAATCTATGTCTTTCTCACATTTATTTTCATTTTGATCTCTTCAGTCCACAATCGGACATGGGCAGAACATAAGCAACAACTGACATGAAGAAAATGATAACCATTACAATTTTTACTGTCTTCTATACATTATACTTTATATAAAAGTAATTATTTTGTTTTATATTGTAAAAATGACTTGTCCGATATCCTTGAACAAAATTGTATTAGAAAAAAAATCCAATGGATGCAAAACACTAAACTAAATCATATCTTATCAATGTCATTCTGCAAATTGTTCCCTCCACCCACCTTTGCATATCTGCAAACAATCTTATTTTGCCATTCACTTAGTTTAAGTCGCATAATACAGGAACCAACAATATTCCTCCAATAGCATACACACAATTTTTTCACAGAATGAAAAATAGAACCGTCCCTACCCAGCACTAGCTAGTACACTGAAACAATAAACAATTTGGGTAGGTAGAAGGGTAAGTGGGCTTTATGTCTCGTCAACAGGAGGTCATTACAGACGGAGATGCACAACTTGGTACAATGACAGGAGCTAGGAGAGGAGTCTGCCATGGTCTTTGTTAAGGAACCATACCAGTATTCCCCTGGAGCAATTTCCGGAAACTATGGAAAACTGAAATCAGGATGACCGGAGCCTGGAATCGATTTCAGATCCTCCCAAAAGTGAGTCCTACGTGTTACTGTTACACCACCTCGCTCAGTAAACAATTTGGGAATTTTTTCATAGAAAAAACTACCAGAACAAATAAAAGATCTAAATGGGACTAATAAATTTACGAAAGATTATTTTACATTCTTCCTAAATGGCTCATTCTATACTGTAGCCTACAATACCTGTCATAGTTAAGCGTTCATTTCTCTCCACAAGAAGTTAAGTGCTCTTCACTTGACATGTCTTTACTAAAAAAAACTACTACGGCATCTCAAGACCTACAAATACACATCAACATTTTCAATCAAGAATGCCACGATTTTATGGTGAAAGGATTTCTGCACCATTTGGATTCAATACCTCATGTACACATCTGTAGCTTTGCTTCATGGTCAGGGATTGGATGCTTAAAGTCTCTCTTGCCTTGTTTGTTTTTTTATTGCATCTGTAAGATATTTTCAATACACAATAGTACAAAGATATTGGACAAGTCATGAAGATTACATAATAAATGGAAAACTTATACATTTACAACAATTACACATGTTTATATATGGAGTTCAACTGACAAATAGCACTATTTGGTGTGGCAATAACCTTATTCTGGTTAGTGCAGTCAAATGAGACGTGACCGAACAAAGAAACGCTGCAAATAACATTGAAACAGAGTTGCCGATATGCACTTGAGACATTGAAACAAAATGTTGCAACATTCTTTTTGCAACTAAATCATGGCTCTATCAAACAGACATATATTTTTCTTTTGAACCGCCAACTGGGGATCTACGGAATTATAAATAATTACTACCCAATCTAACGAAAAACTTAAATGCAACATAACCTAACTTAACAAAAACTAACAAACTAATCTAACGCAACATAGAAAATTTCAAAGCAAGTAAACTATTTCCACTACGCATCACTGAAGATTCATTTTTAATAATAAACTTTGTATGCAAAACCAATAGTTTTGCCGGCATACGGCGAGTAGGGGATATTAATATTTGCCAATTTTTCGTTAGATTAGGTTACGTACGTTAAGTTTAGGTTAAGCAACCTACCATAACGTTACGAAAGAAACAAATTGGATGAATGTAAAATACCTAAGGCTTCTAAAGTGATGACGTTAACAGCATTTCATAAGATATATACAATTGTTACCATGGAAGATTATGTGTTTTTGATTTCCCAGCTGATTCTTCAGTTTTATAACTTCTGGAAGTGCCAGCTTCTTCAACATCATCTACAACCATGCACTCATCATCAGCCATAATCACTTTTATAGTATCGTACCGTGATGACTACAATACCATTGTAGGCTAACCCCGGCTAACCTTTCCCAAGTCCCCACGTACGACTTTGCCTTCCGTGTTGTCAACACTTTTCCCGCCGCTTTCGTTTAATTTCAAACACCGTAGCCAATCCTTCAGCAAAAAAATGTCCGTACGAAAATCTCATTTGGAGCGTATTTTTCGCTCCAACAGGACAGTACACTAAAAATTTTCTGCCGATTTTATACCTTAATTAGCATCATTCTCAATTTAAAGTAACTGTAGTACCTAAATGTTGATTCTTTTAAGTGATTCGCAACTTATTCCGAGTGATTTTCGTCCATGACGTGTGTACTGCTTCGGCGATTTTCGAATCAGTAAAGAAACAATATAAAACACCCTCCAAATTTTCAGTTGCCCGTGAATGGTATAAGATCAGCGAAAAATTCTGCTAGCTTAATTTACGCAGTGTTTGCAAGCTTTTGAATGCCAATACAACGAAGTAAGTTTTTTTTTTAGAAGAAATAATAAATTGATTTCTGTCTTGCTACAAATAAGCCTTTAATTTTTGCAGTGTTTTTTATCTAATTAAGTTCTGAAATAAAAGAAGTATTATACATTTTAAAGCGTAGTGCATTAGATTTTTTAAAAATGGATTTAGTTGAAACAATTGTGTCTAAGATTTAATCGGGTGAAAACTTTTCTGCATATTATCGTAGAATGTGTTAGGGCCGTACAATAAGCGTACGGTCCAAGGACTAAACCGTATGTCCGTACCACGGCCGTAGAAGAACAGGTCTGGACACGCGCCTGGATATTTGACCCCCTTGTTGTTTGGCTGTAGTTCACCAAGTTACCGAGAATGTTGTGTTTTATTGGCGCTGATGTTGTGGCGGTCGGACTAAACTCCGCCCACTTCCTTTCCGCTAAGAGCCGTGTTCGAATCCGCTAGGAGACTGCCATTTAGGTACCTAAATCGACCACGTGACCAATTTTAGGGCCTAAAATTTGGGGATTTAGGGTTGAAATTTACTTAGGTAGAGTAGCACACTAAATCCCCAAATAGGTCCGTAAAGTCGTCTGCTGTTGTTGTTTCAAGTATTATGGTCACGTATTTCAACCGAAACTAATAATAACTATCTACGACAAGCATTATATAACTAAAGAGCAAAACATCGCGATTATTTTTTTGTGTATAGACAATTAAAATACATGTTTATATTAAAAATAATTTTCCTACTTTGTAATATAATAAAAAGATTGCCTGGTATAGAATTTTAAATTATATTTTTGTTGAAAGGATAGAATAATTTAAAAAATCGTTCTTTTATAATGTCTTTGTACGGTAAAGGTATTATTTCTTACAATGGATTTTTACAAAAATCAACCTGTTAGAGATATCTAGTCTCGAATATTTGCTACATTGTAGCAAATTAGTTAGTTTGTGACAAACAAATGCGAGCAAATAACTAGGTTCACTTTTTAAACTAAAAAAAAACATTCGTCCCTCGAACGTATCAGTATGTAAACTTAAAGAGTAAAAAATTTTACTCTACCAAGGCAAAGAAGTGACTTTTCGTAAACCTGGATACGAAAGAGATAACAAAACAACATCGAAACTACTGTAAACCTCTAGTTTCCGATTCTGCCACATGCAGCGCTGATATTTGACGTTCGAAACCATACACCCTAAATTCCTAAACCCTAAATCCCCAAATAGGCCATTTAGAACACGCCTAAGAAACAATTTATCAAAACATATTTTTTTTATCAATTTAAGAAATACTTTCTTCGCTCACAATTTTAAGAAAAGGCTCCAGCAATCTTTATTTACTTTATAAATTTAACAATGGGAAAAAGTGGACGGAGTTTGAGTCCGACCGCCCGGTAAACAGCGCCAAAAAGTACGACATTCTCGGTAACTTGACGAACTACAGCCAAATAACAAGGGGGTCAAGCAATGTTAGATAGGCGAGTGTCCAGACCTGTTCTTCTACGACCATGGTCCGTACACACAGTGTAGTGTACTTTCTTCTTAGGATACCTGTGTTATTCCAACTCCCACCGTCAAGTATTTAATAATAAAGGGCTCCCGCTAGCTCCCTGATAGCAAAATAAGCTTGATTCAAGCTTGAATCAAGCTTGTCATGACAAGTCTGCAAGCTTGCAGCAAGCTTGTCATGTCAAGCCATAAGCTTGAATCAAGCTTGAATCAAGCTAACTAGTCTCCACACGACAAGCTTGCAGCAAGCTTGCGAACAAAGCTTGATTCAAGGTTGCTACAAGCTTGTAGCAAGCTTGCCTCGTACAGGGTAGGATACAACTGTGAAAAATTGGCTTGACTCAAGCTTGATTCAAACTTACCAAATTGGGCTTGTAATGGCAAGTCTAAATCAAGTCAATTGCAGGCTTGCCGCAAGCTTACATGCTATCTGGGCTGGACGGTGTAAGGAGTAGTATCCGCAACAGAATTAAATATAAATATAGTACTAGTGTTGTAGTATAAGTTGGTGAATCGTATATTAAGACACAACACTATCGAAGTCCTACAGCGTAACTTAAGGTTCAAACTACTTTGAAAAAAGCATGTAAAAGCAGAACATAGTGTTTAATATTTCCATGGACATATAATTAAATTCGGTGTGAGATGCTAAAATAATTTGAAATCGAAAACTGTAATTAGGTTAAGAACTATACCACAAACATCGGTAAGCCGCCAGTCCAAATAACATTGGCCTACAAACTAATTCAATCACAACAGTTCTCCATTCTACCACCAATCTTGACTGACATTTTAGTGTCCAAGCTGCTACGGTGAAGTTTCAGTAAAGTTGATTAGATTGCAGCTACGGCTAAAATATAAGAGTATACCAGATGTATTGGCCTCTTCTCCATAATAGAACAAGCTCAGAAGTGAAGTTGGTTCCTGAAGTCTTCTTCCAGGTATGCATAACCATACATACACTATTATTCCGTCTCCTTCCTCGAACAGGCGTGAATTTCTTGCCACTTCCTTTTTTACCGCTGCTGACATATATCACAACCTTCCATTCCCTTCATCCAAAGTCAAACAACACCAAACAATACACTACTACTGAAAAATAACATTAACATTCTCTCTGGAACGGCTCACACCATATTACCAATACTACACACAACATATTTTTACAGCACATTGAATTTACATAGAGTTAATTTACTTATTCAGTTTGTTAATTATTTAGTTTATACTAAAAATGATTTTCTGTAGGTTCACTAACGTCCAAACGTTATGCTACAGATACCCCGTCGTTTCCTTGAAAGTGTCCAAATTCTGTACAGAATTCCAGTTTCCCAGGAAATTTTCAAAATCATTTTACAAAAATTAACTAATTTTACTAACACCTGTCCTTGACCTTTCCTCCACTACTCACTACTCTTACTCAGTCTTTTATTTTGTTCTATCTGTGCACTAATGGAACGTAGACCCATGGTTCCTGGCACACCTCGGACATCCCTACTGTGCACAGTCGAGTATTATTGTAATCCAACCCCAAGATGGCTCGGCACGGCACCCCGTCGACACTCTGCTCTCCGGCTTGTAGTCTGTACGAGACCCTCCTTGCTTCTTCCTCTTTATTACAGTTTTGTCTTTCGGTCATACTGTATAGTCCATATACGCCGGATAAGCCAACGTATTCGAGACAATAGCACTACAGTATTTGTGGCATAGTTAACTTAACTGTCCTAAATGATTCGACGAGGCATTAATAGAGTAATAAAATTTTCTGAAAATGTGTAAGTGTATTTTTTAATAGAGGATCAAAATCTGCACCAGCAGAAAATTGTGTTCTTCCTTGTATTTCTAGTTATAGTATCATGTAGTTATTAACAAATAACATTTTTAAGATTAGCTGTTTAACATAATCGAATCATGAGATCACAAGTTTGCTAATGAGGTCGACATATTCGTGGTTGGTCGTAATTCTACAGTTCTTATTTATCTCTTTATATTCTGACATAGCTGACAGTTCTTTTATCGACGGCTTACTCAGATAATACAAATTAACTTATACGCAGATTATTATCTTGGTATATATTCCATTCTTCTACCCCGAATGAATGTTCATTTCAGTACTTGTATCTTCATTTATGCACAACATTTGTAGTGACTCTCATTATTAGAATACCTCTGCTACTCATAAACTGCACACTGAGTTGTGGCGTTGGAGACGAACAAATACTTCCACAATTATATCGGGAAAACAATATGCTACTGAGGCACCTACAATCACCAAAACACCCCAAAATGCAACTCTGCAGTATGAATAAATCCAACTCTAATACAATCGCACAATGCACTACATTAACATTCTGTTTCACTATGATTCTAACAATCAATAGTCCTCAACATTCGGGTAGTGTTGTGTCAAGAATTATTCGTCGGACACACAAGGTCTCAACTGCATCAAGTTGTAATTACATTTAACCTTCTAGGAACTGGGTCAGACAGCTCGTAACAGTTTTACCTGGTCAAATCAACTACTGTGTCGGATCCATCGACCTCCACCTTCGGGATCTTCGTTCCATAAAAAATCTCTGATCTGTTACACGTCAATACTTCATGTGTGTGACCGAGGAACGAAGGTGGACTTCTTCTGTCAACTCTAGTTTAACTTCCCTTCTGGCTCATGGTTTTTAGGCGGGAAATTACGGCTGTTATTTCCAGTCTCAAACTCAGGAGCGCTAGGGTTTAGCGGTTCATGCTTCTGAAAGTGCCCTTGATATAGTTGATTTTCAGTAGTTCTGGGGTGTCGCCAATTACTCTTCGACGGCGAATTATTTCTAGACTTCTCCTCACATTGATCGTGTTCACGTCGTCGATCATCTCCTCTTGGTCTTTCTTCTCTTCTTCGCTGTCCGTCTTCTTTTCTGCGCTCGTCGCCTTTTCGCCACTCATGTTGCCTTTGTTGTTCATATTCCCTTCGCCATTCTTCTCTTCGTCGCCCTTCGTGGCTGTTAGAACGTGAACGTGGTGAAAGATTTCGCGGCGACCTACTGAGGTCGTAGCCCTTGTATGTATCTCTACGCGAGAATAGTTTGTTTCGCAAACATTTATTCTTCCATCTACCATAACTACCCCATCCATTACCTGACTTCCGGCTAGTGTTCTCATTCTCGTCAGATGTCAACATAAGATTGTGGACGTTTCTCAGTTTTTCGTCATAACTCGTTCGACGATAACTTCCAGACTGCAGTGGTGTCCTGTTGGTCATGTTACGCTCTTTCGTCGTATCCCAATTTGACTGTCGACTGTTCCTCTCCAACTTATCCAACTCTATTAGCTGTTCTCGGAATTCTGATAATGATAATCTGTGTTTACCTATAAGTGCTTTTTGGTAACTGGTGGGCATCTGCGCTATTATCATGGCGACAAACTCTTGTGCTCCCATCTCGGGGACCAAGTGACGGCTTCGCTCATACATCGTCCCAACATATTGTTCTACACTTATATTACCGCGTACATCGTATCTCTCTGCATGTAGTCGGTAACGGACCCGTCCCTGAATTCCTGAGTTCCAGAAATGCTCAATGAACTGCGTCCGAAATTCGCTATACGATTTGGTATTCATTTTTTCAAGATTCCACCAATACAATGCTGCCCCTCTTAATGAAAAACTCAAACACCTCAGCTTTTCATTTTCGTCGAGATCAAACATGCGCGCATAATCTTCGAAGTTCCGCAGAAACTCTATTGGATTCTCTTGTTCTGTGTTCGAGAACTGTGGTGTGTTTCGACTAAGTTGTCTCATCGGATGGTGGAACATGGCTGCCGCCATACCTAGTTGTGACACATTGTTCACGGCGCTACTCGCTACCTTCAAAGGGTTCTCATCACTCAGACTACGCTCCATTTCCATGTAATTCCCCTTCGATTCTTGTTCTGCAGCTATCGTGCGCATGTTATTCTGGCTGTCTCTTACTACAACCTCACTGTCTATCATAATACTCGTGTCGCCATGATTTGTTAGTCGACAGCATTTTTCTACACGAGTAGTTAACTCGGATATGTCTGCTATCCACGTGTCCTGAGCTTTACGTAAAGTGTCATGCAGCATTACTTGTTGAGACGACTGCAAAGTTTTAACCTCCGTCACTGCCGCGGACATGTCATTTAGCCGATCTCCCAGCACATTAACCGCCTCTCTCTGCTCGAACTCCTGTTGTGCTACTTCCCCGACTTTTGCCTCTGTTTCCTCAAGTCTCTCATTAGTTTCTTGTCCATACTCACGGATTTTATTTTCTACTTCCGATTCGATTTCGTTCCGTGCCACAACAATTTCTTGTTTTAAAGTATTCTTAATTTCGTCACGAAAATTACTCTGGCTTTCTCGAACGGCCACTATCTCGTTTAGCAATGTTATTTGTACCGTGGTGACTTCTCGCTGTAGATTGTCTTGGACAAGTGCAATCTCGGTTCGTAAATTAGTCTGTATATTCGTAACTTCGTCTCTTATAGACGCTAAGTCCCTAGTTACATCGCCCTGCACAGACACTAAATCTCTCTTTACTTCCTCCTTCACTGATGCTATATCTCTCGCAAAATCCCTCGTTACTTCCTCCTTCACTGATGCTAAATCCCTTGTTACTTCCTCCTTCACTGATGCTAAATCCCTCGTTACTTCCTCCTTCACTGATGCTAAATCCCTCGTTACTTCCTCCTTCACTGATGCTATGTCTTGGCGTATGCTTTCTAGCACACGCATCAGAGCTTGGTTATCAACATCCATGTTCGGGTGAGACGTTTTGTTAGTGCGGTCATCTGCTTGTTTACCTAACGCTGTCGAACTCTCGCCTTCGTTAGCGCCACCAACGATAACCTGTTCGATTACTTCGTAAACGTGCTGATCGATGATACTCTGTTCCTTAGACATTTTCAACACAATTCCGTATCGTCAATATGTGTAACTGCATCAAGCAAACCTCTATGGTCAATGCTCCGAGCAACTAATTTTCCCTATTTTCGTGCGGTCATATAATGTCTTTGGTTTTGGCACGCTAAATGTTTAATGCTATGCACATATAACCTGTGTTGTGTCAGAATAATTACGAGACAGGGTATGATCTCGTTCGGGCCCCACGTCATTGGTGACAGTTCTGTAGTGTACTTTCTTAGGATACCTGTGTTATTCCAACTCCCACCGTCAAGTATTTAATAATAAAGGGCTCCGGCTAGCTGGACGGTGTAAGGAGTAGTATCCGCAACAGAATTAAATATAAATATAGTACTAGTGTTGTAGTATAAGTTGGCGAATCGTATATTAAGACACAACACTGTCGAAGTCCTACAGCGTAACTTAAGGTTCAAACTATTTTGAAAAAAGCATGTAAAAGCAGAACATAGTGTTTAATATTTCCATGGACATATAACTAAATTTGGTGTGAGACGCTAAAATAATTCGAAATCGAAAACTGTAATTAGGTTAAGAACTATACCACAAACATCGGTAAGCCGCCAGTCCAAATAACATTGGCCTACAAACTAATTCAATCACAACAGTTCTCCATTCTACCACCAATCTTGACTGACATTTTAGTGTCCAAGTTGCTACGGTGAAGTTTCAGTAAAGTTCATTTGATTGCAGCTATGGCTAAAATATAAGAGTATACCAGATGTATTGGCCTCTTCTCCATAATAGAACAAGCTCAGAAGTGAAGTTGGTTCCTGACGTCTTCTTCCAGGTATGCATAACCATACATACACTATTATTCCGTCTCCTTCCTCGAACAGGCGTGAATTTCTTGCCACTTCCTTTTTTACCGCTGCTGACATATATCACAACCTTCCATTCCCTTCATCCAAAGTCAAACAACACCAAACAATACACTACCACTGAAAAATAACATTAACATTCTCTCTGGAACGGCTCACACCAAGTTACCAATACTACACACAACATATTTTTACATGCACATTGAATTTACATAGAGTTAATTTACTTATTCAGTTTGTTAATTACTTAGTTTATACTAAAAATGATTTTCTGTAGGTTCACTAACGTCCAAACGTTATGCTACAACAGTGAATTTGCCGTACATGTACGGTCATGACCGTACGGTTGCCGGTTGGCAACGCTGACAGCCGACCAGCCAATGTTTCTCTTTCAGCCATAAACAATCATAAAATATTTTCGCGGCCGAACTCGTCTTCGCCGGCTTGTGTTGAACGCTCCTGTCATTGCCGAGAGCTCGCACCCGAATGCAGAGTTTAATGGTCGTTTTGAAATGAAACTCGCCAAAAATTTTAGTGAGTAGCCTAATGCCGTAACATTTCCATGGGGGACTTAGGCCGTGTCTCAATTCAAAGAGTACTCTGTTGAGAGAGTGCTCTTTCGCACAACCATAGAGGAAGTAAAGTATTCAAGAGTGGACACGGCCATGTTAACCGACGAGTCACTAAAAAAGGGGCATCATTCACCGGCAACTTCGAAAACAAAAACTTATAGATTACAGGTTGGCAACAAAAATACGTTATCTAACCTCCTGTTCAAATTTTTTGAGAAAGTATAACATTTGTAAGCCCGTTCTTGGCGTGAATAAACAGAATCACAATTAATTGTAGTACAGGGGTACATCTTGATCTTTCCCATTACAAAATTTAACTAGAATTATTACACAAACACAAAAACAATTTATAATTCTTAGTCATCACGAGCAGTCCGAGCTGTCACGAGGTCGCGAGACTCATGGTAGACAACTTAACCGAAAAGTTATTGTAATTGAAAATGTGTATTATTATAAATAAATAAAAATATAATATATATGCAATAAATGCTTGACACGCTAGAATCATTAACCACCAAACATTGTCTTTATATTACACATAATGTTTATTTTGTAATGTTGTCGGTGCATGACGACCTTCAAATAAGTGGCCCTAGCCGTCCTATTTCTGTGTCCACCCCCTGCGCACAACAACAAGAAAGAGCTCTTGCTTGCTCTCTGGTGTTCTCACTCTCTACAATTGGGACGACGCTCTCTCGTATTTGTATTCAAACGATGCAAAGGTTACAAGTGCGTAAACTATATTAATACAGGTTATATACATATTAAATACACTTGTAAACTATTCAAATAATAAGTTTTTAACTTATCGGCGTTGTATTTCAAGCGGGAATAGCTGTTATTAGGCGATGCCAAATTTTTTTATTTTGTCTATTTAAAGACATATTACGGCCGAAAATGTTTACCGAATTACTCGCGATAGGTACCTGTTAATTGGAAATAATTATTTATGCATAAATAATGACATATGTGCAATATATGTCGCACGTTTCTTCAGTAACCTCAAACCATAGTTGAAATCAAGATGGCGTACGCCAGAGAGCACGAGAGAGCGAGAGCGAGGCGAGTATACAACTTCGTGCTCTCGCTCTTTCGTACTCTCGACGACCAATTGAGACAGGCAGAGAATGCTCTCTCTGACGTAGTTGTGACGTATTTGCGGGAGCGAGAGCACGAAAGAGCACTCTTTGGGTGAATCACTAACCACGCCATCCGAAAGGGTTTTCTCGGAGTTATTCGATTATTTTAATGTATTTCAATGTGTTCTATCATCTGTGAGCATGTTTACCACCAACGCTGAAAATCTCTCTATACTAGTAAACTTTACTCGTTCGTATCCTAAAGAAGTCTGTGGGCGCTGCCGTGAAAGGAGGGAAACGCCATTATCAACTTTCCTTACACATCTAAACATACATTTGATGTGGTCACAAATAATTACCCACAGTGTACGTGCATGTTTTCAAGAGCATATATTTCCAAAGATCTCGCCAAGAGGCAAAGCTGTTGAAACAATTGAATCTGTGACAGCTGGCGGGAAGGGATTTTGGTGGACCATCAGTGCCTTCACAAATAAGTGCTAATGAACATAACTTTACACTGTTTTAACACATATGATTCTTTTAAGGAAATTATGTGAAATTGAGTGAGACTGTTACTCCTAATATAAAATATTTTAGAATTTTACACACTTTCAAATTTAAAAATAAATATTAAGCTACATTTAAAGCAAAAAATAACCCTGAACCTTGAAGTTCCAGTTTTTGATGAGGAGAAATTCCAACACTCCTGCGATGGTTTAGTACTTGTTTATTTGATTTTGTTTTTTGGTTGAGAGGTTCTACAACAGCAATTTTTTTAACTGTGCATATGAGACAAAAATTTAATATTGCTTCCCCTAAGTTACACTTTTTTTTGTCAAAACGGTTAATAAAAATTTGTTAAAATGTTGAAATCTGGATGTTATAAAAATTGTGTAAGAAATAATAATTACTAACCAATTTTTTACTTTTTAAGTGTCAACCAACAGATAAACATTTGACAGGTGGCATTGATATATACAAATAGAAGACACCTAACAATGACAAATACACAGGTAAGGTAAGTGGGCTTTACGTCTAGTCGGCAGCGAGCTCATTAGAGGACAATACACACTCGTACAAAGAAACACGCTATATAATATACTTGAAATAAAATTGAAAAATTCGAAAGTTTATGCACATGTACAAGTAAATGCGACTGAGAATAATAAAGGAAAAGGACTAGCGCTTTATAATTGTAAAAATTATAGTATTTGTCAGATAAAATGAGGGTTCACGTACAATTGTATGTAAAAAGATAAGTATATTGCAAAGTTGATTTTAACCGTTCTGAATGAATCTATTTGTCCTAAAAAAAACCTTGCAATTGCTGATGCACCATCTGGTCAAATCACACACTTCAACCTGAATCATTTGTTACAAAATTAAATGGAGATCTTTGATAGTATTGTACATGTGGGCTATGAGACCAGTTTTATTAAAGTTTCAGAGTTATAATACTTTGCCAGAAAACAGTTAGATAATGAACATATCATCAACGTCTTTACTGTTTTAAAATCGAAAATTTTTAAACAAAAGTAAAAGTTAAACATAATAAATGTTACTTACAGAGCAAATTTTATGAGAATATTGTTGCATGCCATGTACCTGGAGGCCAGTGGTCGGCGGCTGTTTCGTAACACCTTGAGGGCTTGCCGATGATTCAAAGCCCGGGTGGCTCATAGTGGGAATCCCGCCGAAACTACGTCATAGATACCTGTCCCAACTGCGTCTTAACCCTTCGAGGGCGGCCGACGTGACTACAAGCATATCCGAAACATGATGAAATATCTATTTTTAGACCCCTGTAATGCGGGGAACACCCGACTGTCTGGGCTAGTATAAAAGCACAGAATCGGCACATTTGAGAGAGTTCGCTATTGGTATTGCTAGAGGAAGGTGCTACGCCTGTGGAGAGAGACTATGGTGAAGACATCTTGGTGACGTCAAAGTCTTCTGTGAGGCGGCAGGGGGCTACCTTCGGAGCAGTGTTTGGCGATACAAGAGGACTGCTGCGGCGGGCTGACAGGCGAAGAGGAGGCGCGCGACGGGAGTCGAACAGAAGACCTCAAGAGTGAAGACAGCGGTGCACTCGGGGTGCTGCGCAGCACATGGTGAACCATAACCACTTCGGACTGATAAGGTTGTACATTGTCATTATTAGAAATACTGTTGCTTGGATATATGACTGAATTTTATTGTGATTTATAGTGTTTAATTAATTGATGGTAGACTTTTCTTGTGCTTTAATTGTCAAAGTTAATTAACGTGTCTGTGACACAGGAGTAATTGTGTGCATAACTAATTGTGTTGTGAGAGTTCT
>PNEQ01105368.1:29652-43772 GCA_003012365.1 Medauroidea extradentata | reverse complement strand
ACTTTGTGAGCTATTAAATCCAATACTTAATTTAACTCTTTTATTTGTAATTCTAAGACCTCTATCCCAAAGAACTCATGGGAATTGCCCACATGTAAAGTTTATGTCTCAAACTTGTAACAATATTATCACAAGTGCAATACACATTTCGGAAGAAAATTTTCTCGTAATTTTACCATATTTAATTTCAGCTTTTTGGGATAAATTGTTAGTACAAACATCTGTTAAGATAATCCATCACTTCAGGTGAACCAAGAGCCGTAAATCGAGTAAATAAAAAAATGCACTCGTGTTAGTGCTGCTATTTGAAATTTGCGCACACGAGGTTAGGTTTTAAATAAAATATGTTATGCATATGTAAAAATATTAAAAACCCAAAATATACGATTTGGGAAAACAACACACATTTCAAACAATAATAGAAATGTCGGCACCCAGTATTCGTTCATTATTTCTGTATTAACAAGTACATCATAGAAACATATAAATTAAAATAAATGTTCATCTGGGTAGGGCTTATTTGACCCGCACACTATTGGTCTTGTGTCCCATAGAGAAGTTTGTCACAGCTGAATTAATTTCGTTAGTTCAAAAATATTCAAATTAGTGTGATTCCCAGCCAGTGTAATTAAGGACGTAAATACGAATGACGTTGTATTTACGCGCAGTGCGTGAGAAAATGCAGGTGCGCGAGGCAGTGTAATGGCTATATTTTCGGCCTATGTCATGTTGTGTCACGTACCAGGTGTCCGGCAGACTGACGTCACGTGGCGGTGGCGGCCACCCCACGGGTGGGCTGTCAGCTGTGAAGCGTCACACAGCCCGCCGAAGGTGTGCGACCTTGGCGGGGTCGAAGGTCAAGGGCGGCTTGTCGGTGATTGTCTCGGAGCCCATCTCTGGGCGACGTCATGTGAGCAGCTCCCTTGGCCGACATCTTCACCCTCCCCCCTCTTCGGCCATCTTAGGCGACACAGCTGGAAACACTCATAGCCATTTGTGGCGTATTGTCTCAAAGACGGCGTCGAATGCGTGACGTCAACCATTGCGTGGCATCTTGCTTCGTGCGCCATCAGCTATCGCGATGCTTCCTACCTGGCGATGCAGAGTTGCTAATCGCACGGAAATTGCTGTTTAACATGCACTAGAAATTCCCTATGGTCCGTTCAACGAATATTCCGATATTTCTAAGTGAGCATTTTTTATGGACGATTCAAACGTTTTAAGTTTTCATGTTGGTTATCCGGAGACAAACATTTTGAAAAATAAACCAATTGCGTCTAATTAAAAAAAGTAGCTTTTTAAAAAGCTTATCTGTTAAAATTGATTTATGACATATTTTTTCTTTTATTTTCTTTAATATTGTAATAATTAGTAGACTGGTTCGTCGATTTTGTTAGTGACTGTTCTCTACAAAGCAATTAGGTTTCTATGCTTCTATTACTACAGCCATTGTTAAAATATGTTATTGCTTAAGAACGTTGTAATGTCTATACTGTTACGTATGAATGTCCGTAGACATATGTACAGTATATTCATACGTCTACATATATACGTAAATAAATAAACATAAATATATGTGTGTGTGTGTGTTGGTACGTATACATATATACATCCATTTATACTTATATGTAGGGTCGACATTCGCCCGAACACCAGAAATATGAAAACAAACACAGCATTTTACCAATTTGACGGAATTTCACAGGTTGTTGCCGACTAAAGCGATAGACAGGGGAGATCGAGATGGGCTGTATAGTCAATATAACACAGGCTTATAATTTTAGAATATTGTATTGTTAGAGACCTGAAATATACACGTTTCCTTTCAGGCACAAGCTAGAATTCCAGCAACTGTAGGTTCGTGTCACTTTCACAATTGGTCCTTGACTTATTTGACACCTCGTGTAAGTCGTTGAGCCAATAATAACAATGTAGCTAAATGCAGGCCCATATTACTGTGTCAGCGAGCAGCCAATAAACGGCTGATGTTTGCTTGAGTTCACATATATTCTTGGAGGCTAGCCCACAGGTTAGTGTACCCGCGAATTTTTCCCGGCTCTACGTGTTGTTAATGGGTTTCTAGATAATACGGAATAAAAACAAGGATCCAGTAAAACTGCAAAAATTACAATTTACTAAACAGTATTCTCTATGTGGACAAATGCAAAATTATAATGTTAAAAAAAAAAAACATATTATGTTTAAAAATAACATTTCTTTAAATTATTTTCATTTAGTACTCCTTACATTTGTTTAGCCTACACTTAAAATCATTTCTTCACATCTAAGCAACTATTGGATTCTATTAACTGTTGCTGTGAAACGTGATATCTAATATTTAACTATCTAAACACAATAAAAGTATCGCATTAATGTTAACAATATTTTTTTTCTTTTCTATTCTCAATGTTAGCAGTGAATGACGTAGCAACAGTCATAAGTGTATTTGCATATAGATTTTTACTATAAAGGGACTTACGGGAATGGTAGTGTCGCCAATGTGAATTTATGTATTTTTATCACAATTCTTGTTTCAGAATGAACTCTGAACATTACGTTTTATTAAAACATTAAATATGTAGGCCTACCCATAAAATCTCCGACGTCACAAGCAATCAGTTAGTTTTGTCGCAGCTTCTGAAACCGTAAAAAGTAATAAATCAGTATTCTATTCCGCGCGTTTCTTTAGAGAAGACTAATGGAGGTATTTCGTCAATACTAACGCCAGATAACTAACAGAGTCTTACTACGTGTCTTAAGTAACCAGAATTTTAATAATGAAACTAAAAAATATTTGATTCCCAAATAAATATAAATATAAATAAATAAATATAAATATATATGTGTGTGTGTGTGTATGTATAATAAAGCAGCTGTCCCTTTAAAGTAAAAACATTTAGTTGGTTAGTAATTTTGTCGTCTCATTTACACTTACGGGTCCTAATTTTACTTAAAGTGCTATAAACAACTAGTAACACTGATAACGAATAATCACGTTGTTTCGTAACACAACGTTGAAACATTTTTTTGCTCACCCCGTTCTCCTGAAATGTGTTTTGTAAAGAGAGCTTGTTCAGATTGCTGAGAAGATACACTTCGGGATTTAGGATATTTTTGTCCCATATTAAGGCTTGTACCAGAACATTTTAAGAAATTCTGTCACTAACAGACCGCAAACAAAGCTCTAATATTTCACTGTTTTTATTTTTAAGTCGTTGTGCTCTTGTTGTAAAAACTGGAAATAGTTTGAAACCGACATTCCGTATGAAAACCCTTGTAAGTCGGTATAGGCGGTTCGGGATAAAGTGAGCACTCAAAACAACCCTGCTAAAATTCTATTTTCAGCCAATTCATATCTTTCTGCACGCAAGGGCTGACGCCGGGAAATATCTAACCTTTTTGGGCACTTAACTTGACGTTTGCGAGTGTACGATAAAGTGTGCAGTAGTCAGCAAGACTCGATTCATTTTGATAAAAAAAAAGTTTTATTAGTTATATAAAATACAATTTTGTCGATTTCGATTGATTTTGTTGTAGTATTTGTAACTTGCCTCCCGACTTCGCAACACAATTAATGCATGTGTCCCTGACAATCAAAAATATTGATTTAAACAGTTCTGCCTCGGTCTAGCTCAGCGTGTATGTTAAAATAATGTAGTCTATATTTATTTTACAAGTTACTTGATACGGCGGCAAATGGCCCTCGCTCACCGTGGAACATAGTAGACCAGGTCACTGATCCGCGAGGGCGCTGCCTACCTTGAAGCCACGGCGGGAGTAAGCATAGGGTTTTACAGGTTAAATGATATTCCCTCTGGCTCAGTAACGGTTGTTGAAGTTACATATGTGCCGTCACTGACTTTTTTGTTCGTCTCGGTGCCGCGTACATTGCTATGGATCGTGTAGGCAGTTTTTTTTCAATGCCCTGAAAATTGTGGGCAAAAAAGCAATTTTACACACAAAAAAACACGCAAAAATTGCTATTAATAATTTATTTTCTGCAATTTCATTTACGTAGCAATATTCTCCGTTTCTCGGCGCAGAAAATAGTTCTTGTCTTGGAAGCAATATCACATAAGGTGAGAGCGCCACTGAAAATGATTTAACATTTAAAACCCTATTCTTTCTGCGCCAGGACTCCGAAGTAGGCAGCGCTTTTAAGCCTAGTCACACAACTCCGCGCCGCATTTGAATTATGCGAACAATGACCGATTCTAAAACTTTGTCGCTCTCTAGTTTTGCAGCGGTTTCGAAAATATGTTTTGTAACGCAAATTAATACATATATCAAAAATTCCTATAGCAGTTTTAACACTTATATATCAACGTTTGTGTATGAATTTTTCTGTTGCAATACACCAAACTGATTTTTAGATTTTTGCCCCCGAAATAGTACACATTTTGTTGTGAAAACAAGCCAAAATGAATCAAAATAATTTTTTGCTCGTAAATGGTACATTATTTAAAAAAACGCTCTGGCAAAATTGTGTATCGTATGACTGTACATTGACCCAAATTTTTTCAAAGCATTTGGTAAAAAACATATTTGAGTTATACGCAATTGTTTGAAATAAACGAGAGATCATGGCCTTACGGGCGCGATTCCCGTCTCTTTGGTCTGGCAAAGCACGGAAAAAATTATTCGACCAATCGGCTTGTTAATGCTCGCTGATATCGTCCTGTTAATACTCGTAAATCGTATCCCGGGACAGACACTCTGTCGGCGACACTTCCGCGAGACGAGGCCCAGCCCCGAGGACGGCATCTCAATATTGACTATATTATTTTAACATACCCGCTGAGCTAGACCGAGGCAGAACCGTTTAAATCGATACAATTGGTCGACAGGGCACATGCATTAATTGTGCTGTGTAGTCGGGAGGCAAGTTACGTAGGCCTATTGTTGAATTTAAACAGGTAAATATACGGAACGATATTGCGTAATTTCGCGGCCAGTCATACACGCAGCAAGGCAACTAGAGTTTATGTTGAATTATTCGTAGTAAAAGCTAGAGATATTTTTCAAAGGTTAAATGTTTAGTGCTCACTTCATCCCGAACCGCCAATAAACGTGTGGCCTGGTCTGTATTGTGCTCTGTTTCTCACAAGAATTCAGTAATTTTGCAAACACGCGATATGTTGTTTTGTGACCCGCACGATGAACGTGGTTTATGGAAAATTTGCGCAGGAGATATGAAAACAATAACCAAGATGAGATTTTAAAAATAATCACAGACTATGTGGGAATATTGCGATAGCATGCGACTACATGGTTTTCAACCGAGATTCCTGGAAAGTATACACACACAACAAATGTTGACATGACACAGCTGCATCTTAATTCCAGGAATATGTGAACAACATCAAACACTCGAGGCTATTATGCTAACGTATTTCTGACCCCATTGACCCCATGCTTCCTCTAGACTATAATCTGTGCTTACAGCTTATCTTACACTGTGACGTTGCTGGCTGTACAGAAAACAATGTTTTAAAAAGGTATTCTATGTTTGGCAGTACGACGTTTCACAAGGCACGTGTATATGAATCCATTAAGACCTGTTACCTGAAACACCAAACATAGAGAAGGAAATGGCCTGGGGCCCGATTAAGTATCGATTTTCATGGGTGCAACGCAAAATTTGCACCTGCGTTGCGTTTGGTTGCGTTTAATTGGAATTAAATACGCACGTAAATGCAGTACAAGACCCATTTAAATTGCTCTGCACTTGCGTTGCGCTGCGTAGGTGCAAATAGCGAATGGTGATTACTGATTATTTAATCGGGGCCCGGTGAAAATACTCGTTTCAGGAAACACACCCGAAATATTTCTGGAGTTAAATCCTTGTGGAAAATGTTGACAAGCTAATGTAAGGCATCCTACAGCCTAGCTCAATTCGTAACCTCGAGTTTTATTAGTACTTCTTTTCTTATTATCTTTTTTTTTTTTTGCAAAATATTGGAAACCGCTTTGAATAATACCACGATGCTTTGAACATTGCTCAGCTTGACAGGGCCTATAACATAGGCAATACTGCGTACATGTCTGGTTTGTTGTTCTCAGAGCACAGGCGACGGTGAACATTCGCTACAAAACGTGAACCGTACAGTGTAAATCCTTAAGGGTGTTCAAGTGGTATAAAATATCAACGTTATATTTTTATGAAATAGTATAAGTTTTGTAGAAGGGTACTAATGAATACAGTTTCCTCTTACGAAACGGTTTCAGCTGATATAGATGTCTCATCAAGTTAAAATTTGAATGTTCTGCTACCATGCAAATAGTGAAAACCAATCGACTTTCTCAAATGAATAAATTAACACTGAAATCACATTCCATGGGTAGTAACCTAACATTTAAATACACACGATGTAAAATTTCCAATCTTTAAAAAATCGCAAACGTACAGGAAAAAATTTGCAAACCAAGCAAATTTTTTAAATACAAAAGTAGTTAACTGTGAGTTTTTATAAAATTAGGTCACGTAACCACGGCATGTTATTTAACTTTGAACTAGGTATATTTCGTTCAAATAAGTGAACTGGTTTTCACTTCTACGTCAGCGTAACATGCAAATTTTGACTTAAAAGTACCATTATAAAAAAAACGATGCGATCTAAAATTGTTTTGTGAGGGAAAAATACACTCGCAAGTATCATCTACAAAAAAAATATTCTATTACGTAAAAATATAACAATTTTATTTTGAACACTCTTTATACATCCTCAAATGCGTTTTGAACGAAAACGATAGGTAGTAAACAGTGGCGTCAAAGAAGAGCATTACTCAATAAGCTTCTATCAAATGTTCGATTTCTTGACTATACAAAATTGTATGTGATTAGAGGGTGACCAACCCTGTTATTTTCATAAGGGTGGAAGGTTATTGTCAGGATTAACAATAAGTTAGAAGAGCTCAACAACACAAAGCTATGTTCTCAGTTTTGTTCTTTAAGTAATTTAGTTTCCTATATTTATGGAAAATTCTGTTTCAAAATTCGATTTCCAAAGGCTTTATTTCCTCGTTAATATTAAGTTTAGACTCAAAGTATCCTTTACATTTTCTACTTATATTTTCACAAATAATCGTCCGCCGAAATTGGCCGGTGTTGTTCGGAAACATCCATTGTATGTGTATGTTACTCAAACACAGAAAATATCTTCTGGTGAGTAAATGAAGACACATTTTTTTTTAAATCCCTCTATTATATACCTACGTACATTGTAAAAACGTTAGCTTTCACTGCTCATGTGTCCGAGAACACTCCCTAATCTTGCGAGGGACCTTTATGATTTTTTTTATTGTCCAAAATAGTGGTACACTATAGCAAAGGTTTCGTATATTACTCAGAAATATCACTTTCAGGCACAAAAAAAAAAACAATATAGAATGATTGTTCATGTCGCTTAGCATCTTACCGCAGTGTTGTCAGGCGTATTTGTTTATTGGTAAACTTATCATACTTCGTTGGTTTGCACAATTTATAATTACCAAACTAATTGCTAGGCGCTATTGTAGGGTGTACGACATGACGTACCAGTTATTAGTAGAATGTACCATAATTTTCTCAAACCTCGGGAAACAGCCCGTATTTACGATTTTACGTTACATTTTGTGAAACTGAGGTGGTTTATAACTTCGAGTGTAAGTTAATAACGGA
Organism: Medauroidea extradentata; assembly: GCA_003012365.1. NCBI lineage: Eukaryota > Metazoa > Arthropoda > Insecta > Phasmatodea > Phasmatidae > Medauroidea > Medauroidea extradentata. The sequence continues at coordinate 36,112 of PNEQ01105368.1, read as the reverse complement.
TTACACTCTGAAAATCTTAACAGCTTATAATAACACCTAAAAACATTGAAAATTATTGTAATATCGGGAGCATCAACCCTTGTGTTTTCATATTCTTTATTTTATCCGCGCACAGCTAATACTTTTAATGTATTGAGTTCGAATTTCATAAGTGTTATTTTTTTTTGCGAAATAAATAATTTTTACTTTCACGTAATAAAATGTTACATTATATCTCATGGTCTTTATCTTATGCGTGTTAAATAATGCTTACGTACACGCAAGTATGATTTGCTGCACTAACACGTAAGGACATTTTACGTTAACTTTTTTTTTTACAGAGTAGTGTTATTAAAATAGTTACTGTAAAACCAGAGAATTTAATTCAAAATATTTGGCGTGGGTAGGAATCACAAATTCCCAACTCTATGACCTTCCATCTAAACGCTACATCTCACAGGCTGTGAGTGGACGTTTAGGGCGAGAATGGCAACCAACAACAATAAGCTGTGCCACTGCTTCATGGGCACATTTTCTCAGCAAAAAACGAGGCGAGACATGGGGTGTGTTTCGTAGAGAGTCTGAAACAGAAGGAGGGGGTTCCACTGCTTCTCCTGAAATGTCAATGTTATATTTTCAAGGCCGCAGTTACACGTCACGTTGAATATGTTAATGAGAACATGGTTAGGCAGCCATATTTAGACACGGAAGTAATTATGTTCGCGTGGCTATATGACAAATGATTTTTGCATTTCATTTGCAATCGACAGTAAATGTTACATTATGTTTATTAAATAGCATACACAAATTATTATGACTAAATTAATTCAGTTGATTTACATTTTCAGGTTATTGTAAACACATTTGTATCTAACAATATCATACCTATTCACTTTCTTCATCCTACAAAATAAATTCCCGCTGTCGGTCAATTTTATTACAATGGTTTACGTTTAACATCCAATCAAAGCAAAGCATAAAATAAGTGTCTTTGGTGTGAAATTAAACAACCAGTAGAGTTTTAATAGGACGCACTGATGGCCGGAATGACTTCAACACCTCGTGTAACCATAGATGAACATGAATATGTTAAAAATGAGTCAGTCTAGAGAGCTGTGTACACTCTGCATTAATGTATTTTTCTTTTACATTAGTATAATGTTTTCTTTTTATATGCACAGTTCTTCGCAACTCGACGGATTTCCACGAAATTTGGCAGGGGTGTCCTTTATTGAGTGCCAAACCTAAAGATACTACGTAGGCCCAAAACTGACTACAGTACCCAGTTGGAACCAAAACTCCCAATGTTCCTATATAAGTTACGCTACATCGTATTGAAATACTCTTTTAATAATATAGAGTCCTGTTAATCCGATCATCTAGTATAATCCGAACGAGTGTCAGATAAAATAAAATTCTAAAATTAGTACTAAACCCATTTTTTATTAATTTTTTTTGTAACTATGCAGTGACAAACTGCTACAATGTTTAGAAAATATTAGCTGCATTACTTAGAGTACAGTACTACAAACATGCTTACAGACTTACTTGTATAGGTATTTTCGTAAATTAAGTAGGTTTTTTATATTCTATCTCATTTACGCTACATCGTATCGATATATTCTTTCAAGGAAATTGTTAAATCGGATTTATTTTTATTTTTTTCTTGACTAATAATATTCCTTGGAATGTAAATGAATCTGAGGTTTCTAAGCCTATACAATTGACAACGCATGTTGCTTAGGTAGACTTCAAGTAAATATTTTCTTCACAAGATCTGCTGGGATTAACATGTCATACATATAAGTATTATGATGTAATGTGTTATTTGACAACTTGCGATTGAGATACAAGAAATAAGCTGTTCATCCTCTAGTGCCAGTTATCACACACTAATCCAGTCAGACCTAAAAAAGTTTCTTGCTATGACTCTGGAATACGTACAACGTGTATTGAGGAGATGCGACCGTCTGCTACACGAAACCGAAAATGCGACATTTCTAGAATATCGAGCTGCATTAAATGGATGACAGGGTACGGAAGGAAAATCTGATACAAAGAGAATCGGCAGAAACTAACAAATTATTACTATAGCAGAAGATCAGTGTGTAAGAAAATACACTGGTACGAACAAAAAAGTGCTAATGGCAGCGAAAAAAACATGTCCGAGAGCGGGAAAGAACTTCAGAGCCCAACTACGAGTAAAAGAAAGAGTTACTCCGTCTGGCGTCCTGTAACATATGTAAAATTTGACTGAAAGGTTAGATTGACCTGTGTTTTTCCTTATTACAGTATAGCAACATATCCCCTCTCGCACCACTTGCTTTTGTTCAGACCGAAAAAAATATATACCCAGTCCATCAAAACTACAACTAGTTATATTGTTTCAACCAGCCTCGTCTTCCATAAAAAAAAAAAAAAAAAAAAAAAAAATGAACGATGGAGACGCTCTGCTTTTCGCTGTTGGGAAGAAAATGTCCCAACTACTTCACATAAGGAAGTGACACCGAATTAACGCTATCTGAAAGACTTAAATCATAGTAGGATGCCGTAGAAATACCTCCCACGTTTGGGACGCTGTAACAAAGTAACGCCTGAAGCTATGCATAGAAGTTGTTTCACAGTTTGAACGGACAGTGTTAACCATTTACTACACGCATACCCTCAACAATCAACGTGTTACTGCCTGGTGCGTTGTCACTAAGCTCGGCATGTAATGCTTCAGAGAGAACGACAGTGCTGACATCATGTCGTTACTTAACAGATGTTACACAACTTATAACAGCCCTAACTCAACGACGTAGGTATTCTCATTTTGTGGTTCCAACTGGATGGTGCTACTGTACGCACAGAAACGGCATCGATGAACGTCCCAACAGAGATACTTCCAAGGAGCCTGATCTTACGTGTCGACATTCCGTGATCAGCCCCATTTACCGATCTTGCAATTGTGATTTCTTTCTGAAGACACAAGTCCACCAACATAAGTTGTGGACACGGGGTGACCTATAAAAGATCCGTACGTCACGAAATTGCGACATTACCTCCAAACATAACCAGGAGAGTAATGCGGAACTTTAGGGAGAGGCTTCGGAAATGTATAGAAACGAAAGGTCGACATTTCAAAATCACGTGAAGATGTATGCATATTACCCTGTAACCTAAATGACTGCATTGTCCGTTCAACCATTGCAATGCATATTCTAGTGCCTTCTAACTTTGTTTTGTTATTTTCGTTGATGAAAACTTCGTCATATCTGTATAAGAACTATGCTTGAAACATGGAGTGAGATGGATAAATATGGTGAGTGTTCAACATAAATGTCTTAATCGTTTATAAGTAGGGACCCGAAAAATTCGCGTTTTCTATTAGGCGCAAGTTAGAATCCCACCAACTGTAACTTCGTGTCACTTTCACAATTGGTCCACAACTTATTTGACACCTCGTGTAAGTCGCTAAGGTAATAATAAAAATATAACTAAATGCAGACCCATCTCACTGTGTCAGCGAGCAACTATTGAACTTGAGTGTACATATATTCTTGGAGGCTAGCCTACATGTCAGTGAATCCACGAATTTTTCCGGTCTCTATAAGTATGAAGTGAGGTGTATACGAAGAAAGTGCGATAACATCGAGAGAGAATTACCTCTTCTTCCACGTGCGATAATAGAGAGCACCACACTGGAACTCAAATCCAGACCACAGTGGCTAAAGGCGAGAGATTTTACCAATACACCAGCATCTTAGCGAACGCTTGTGAAGATAGGCTTGTCAATAATAATAAATCAAAATTAAAGTTTGGCTCTAGCCTGGGACGAACTCTGAAATCTATGTACACTGTATAGTTGGTGCTATGTGTTAGCAAGAGGCGGAACAACATAAACGTTGCTGAAAATAAAATAATCTCTAGAGCTTCAAAAGTGTTCATTTCACAATGGACAGTAAATAATTTAAGTGATCTTAGCAATGCCGTTCTTGACAGAGAACCTTTCAACTAGCCAAGAAACGTGAAGTTCGCTATTATGAGTGGTCCACCTCCTGGACTCATGCATGACTCCACGCAGCAAATAGCGATGAGCAACTCCATAGTTAATGGCACCTTTCTCCGCGTACTCTGTAATTCAAAATAACCAATTAGGTTTAAAGCGACATCAGCTTTAGAAGGCTGACTCTGGCTATTGTTTTCAAGAATGGAAGTACGTAAGTAAGTCTACGTGTTTCTATTCAAGGAGGAACTCTGAAGGCCATTATAGGATATGCAGCAAATTTTTATATTTATTATTTCTTTTTGATTATCGACTGCCAAAACAATTACGTGAACTTTATTTTTAGACGAACTTCTTTGGCGTATTTCTGTGATGAAAATAGTTGTTCATTATTCTACGTGTCTGCATTTAATGCAAAAAAAATCTTGTCGTTAAAAGATCTGCGTCAAACGTCAATTTTTATCATCAGTTTTCACCTGCCAAAACAACTGCACGGAATTTTTGAGCTGCCCATTTATCGACAGGGAAGATTGAATTTCCCTGCGGGGAAAAAGTACTGTGTACCCACATCAGGATCTCTTGACTTCATTTTTTCACTACCGTAAATGCAGCGGTTAAAGAAGCAAATCTCCTAACTCCTTGTCGGTAAGTAAAATTGCAAGGTATGGAAAGAAACCCTATCATACGCGCTGTGCTCTCGAAGGCCGCGCGGACTCTCCTGAGAGAGAGAAACCTCTTTCGCGCCTTCTCATTAAGAACGCTCTTCCCTCAAGATGACACAACGCCGCCCTCGCACTTCCAAGCGTTATTTTTATTTTCGAAAGGATTAATTTGGCTGTCCTTGGAAGATCCCCCGGCAGTGTGTTTCTTATTCTTTTTTTACGCGGGTCATTAGTGATGCGCGACCACTAAGTGATTGTCTTTTATTTTTCTGCTTGTTCGCCTGCGGGGAGACACGTAATAGCCGATCATAACCCGAGGGTGACGCCTTCCGGCGCTCTTCGCCGTGAGACGCAGCAAACAAGAGACCATGACTAACAATTACTCCGAGGATGACGGAATCGCGGCAACTCCTCGAGAGGTAGGAGGAAGGAGGAGTGAACTACGATTTTCCGATCGCCAAGGTCGCGAACCCCCGACTACCGTCCTCGAGAAACACTAGAATTATTATAAATAGCACGTGGTGTGAGCGTGGGGGGAGACGCGATAGTCGGTCGACGGCGCACGGAGCCTCTCCTCTGGAGCGGAACACAAAGAAGCGTGTGTCCCCCGCTGCCCCGTCAGACGTCGTGTATATAGCCGGCCGTCATGTCCGACTACTTCTTAGACCGGGTGCACGTCCGCGGACAAGCCACTTCGAGCTCCGCCAGCCAGCAGCAGCAACAGTCACCCCAGCAACAGCAGCAGCAACAGCCGCAGCAACAGCAGCAGCAGCAACCACAGCAACAGCAGCAGGTGCGTGTCTACTCGGGCGCGGGGCGCGCGACGGACCGTATCTTCGAGACGGAGTTTTTTTTCTCCCGTTCGATCGACGTCGCCGCAATGCCAGCGCGCGTACGTGCATCGCGTTCTGCTAACCACGAGTACACTCGTGTTCAAAAGTTAACATAACTTATCTGGAATTTAATTATTTTAATAGGAAGAAGCACGACTCAAACAAACCTAACACATCAGCGAAAGAAGTTAAGCCTGGCCTTACATTCTTTAAGTATCTCTGGGTAGACGTATTTTGCGCGTTCGAGTCCAAAATTTACGGAGAACAGAGGACGACTCGGCGCATCACGTCTCACCTTAGCCTCTCGCGCAAGTCAGTGAACTGGCGCCCAGTCTTCTCGCCGGTAACCAGCCCGTATAAGACGTTCAGTGGCTACCCTATCATTTTACGTCGTAGTACGTGAGATAAAGGTGTATTGTACTCGCGTATAACTTCTTAAATATTCTGAACCGAGATTATGATGCCTAAAAAGGACATAAAAAATACCTGTTTTTGCAATTTTCGGCCGCATAGAAAATAAGCTTTAAAGATTACTGGAGAACCCAAAAAAACGTACTTGTGCTTGTAATCTACTTTGAAATCAATTCCTAAGCAGACATAACTTAACATATTGAGTCGTTGTTGAATTAACTTGTGTTGGCAGAAGCTCTGCACATCGCTAGGCAAGCAATCATCTTCAGAGAAGTACTCCCCTGAAGGTTTTTCACTCCCTGAAGGCAATAAAAATAGGAGGTAATACGGGCGATACTAGTACGGGCGTAAAAATAATACCACTTTTATGCAAGGATTACTGAATTAGCACGAAGTGTTTTCGTAATTATCCTGACCCCGTGGGACTTAAAGTGGTGACACTATAATTTTATTTGTGGAAAGTATGGCGTCAAATCAAGCGAAAGCTTCTATGTTGCTGCTAGCCAATTTAAGGGATCCCCAAACATGAAAAAAAAAAAAAAAAAAAAAAAAAAAAAAAAAAAAAAAAAAAAAAAAAAAAAAAAAAA
>PNEQ01105368.1:17014-29552 GCA_003012365.1 Medauroidea extradentata | reverse complement strand
ACTTTCTGAGCAAGAATTTTTCTTGATTAAAGTATATATGAAGGACAGTCTTTGACGCCGAAATTTCGTACATTTAATTGCGGCGCAAGAGATCACGCTTAACAAATGCCTCATTCTAGATAAATGTTTGCTCATAAAGTTAGTAAATATAATTATCAAGTATTGCTGTTTTGTAGTTTTTCTACACTGACTTTCAAAAAGCGTAGATCTCAGTTGAAGGATTCAGCGCTTATTTATCTACCACACCCTCTTAGTAGACAAAGCCATTGGAGAACAGATTGATCAATTTTGCTTAATAACAACAAATGTGGCTCGCTACTCACCGTTCAGACGCCAGGGACGTCTCGTAACTTTTGACCACTGCATCGAGGCGCGTGACGCTAATATCTTGGCGAAGTTCCTCGATCAGCGCCGAATAAAGAATCACTTTTATACTCTCGAGACACAAGCGACAGGGTCTGCAGTGACCGGCAGGATATGTTCAGCACTCACCCCTCACGTTTTGCTCGGTAAATTTAACTTTCCAAATTGCCGATCGTCATCCCATTTATGCGGTCGGTAATGTATTCCTACGAACTATAGCCGTACCTCCTCAACTGTAGGAATATTTTTAAATAGAAGACAGATTAATAGCGAAGCTCTAAGTGTTATAATAATGTAAGGGTACATGGAAAAGATTTATTGTTAATTAATTAATGATTCTGAATGATAGAAACTGATATTAGAGATTAGTGGTGATAACAAAAACAATTAAAAAATCAAGAGAATATTTACTTCGACACTTAAAACAAGCATCTCAGTAAGTTTAAATAAATATTTTTGCTGTAAATGGATTTGTAAATCAAACTTAATGTGTAGAGATTTACTTGTATATTAATATAACTAAACGAAATTTGTGAGAAAAAGCTACTTACGCTATGTGTATTAGTAGCGAAAGTATTGGAAAGATATCCTTAGAAATTGCTGTTACTAACTATACAACGTGTTGAAATGTTATAATTACTAAAACAGTTTTGTTTTTTAATTTACTTTTGAGTCTTTCCTGTATGATTGCACTAAAAAACTAACCCCAAAAAAGCTAATTTTTATACAACAAAAAATAAAACCATTTAAAGATGAAAAAAGTAAGGAGGGGATGTATAGTTAGTTCATAACAATTGTATCTACAACCAAGCATGTCGTTCACTGGTCGTGATATCTAGTACACACATAGTGAACATCAGTACTAAAAGAATCAAATAATTTCCTACTTGTAACCTATAAGTTACTTTAGATCTGAAATGGTTACATCCACTTCCTAACTATAAACTCAGCTGGTTCATCAGGTCTAGAAAAAAAACGGATAATGTTTGCTCATTTTTAGAGGTGAACTTACGTCGTACCGGTACGCCTTGCGTTTGCGGCTTCCACTCAAATCAAGACCAAACAGAGCACATCAATATGTTGCATTAAAATTATTCAACTGCGTCATTACACAGAAGAAATACTTTCGATTTGCGGAAAACCTCAGTAAAAATATGTGACAATTTTATTTTGAAACTAACCTTATATTATTTTCAGACACCAGCCACATTTCCTATAATTTTACTATAATCAGTTCGTTACAAATCGGTATTTCACCTGTCCGAGAATGAAACTAAATATTTATGGTTAATATGATAACGTATAAAATGAATATAAAATGTTTCTCCTCGTTTACTTCATCGACTCAGTTAACGACAACAATGGAAAACTTACTAACCCATAAAATAGTTCGTTCATATTTTATTTGTCTCATTTCATGTAGAAAATTGCTTTTTTACTACGAATAAGCTTCGACAGTAAAATTTTACAGCAGCATTCATTGTTATACACAGAAAACATAAAACTGAGCTGTGGTTTTCCGCAAGTCAGGCACAGTAAAGTATTCTGTTGTTTCGTTAACCCGAGTGATACGACAGGATGATAGTACATAATTCTGTTTAGATTCTTGACACTAGTTGTAATTTAAATTGTTTTTATTTCATACACCTCCTTACGTGTCTGAGGTTATTTAAGAATTTCAACAACAAACAATACATATGCTGCAACATAAGTTATACAATTTATGAACACACAGATTATTTCAAAACAATTCGAAGATGCTTTTTAAAAGCGTAAAAATCGTTGACTACAAGAGTATGATTATTTTTCTCCCAATAATAAGGCTGTGACGTCTGATGTTCTGGTGCTGTAAGTTAATAGAACAAGGAAGAAGGAAAAAACAAGGAATGGTGAGTGAGAAATTAGAATTCCATCGCACTGAATAGTTTAGTCGGTACAACTTAAAAACAAACTTATTTAATACACCCGCTATTCTTCCTTCTTATTCCATAATCTTGCAGGCACACCTCATATAGTACAATAATCAAAGTATATTGACCCTAAATTACAGAACTAAAAATTAGTGGTAACACGGCTTTCAAAAATCACATTAAGATTCCACTATATCCCTGACGTACAAATTATTTGTTTTTAAGCAGTAATGAAAAATATGTTTAGGTATAACCAATTTAATATATACTTACTTCAACACTTTTGCGCCAAATTTGCTTTAGGCTTCAAATTCAGTGTTTAAACAGTGTGAGAAAAAATATTGTACTCATTTTTTTTCTCTTACTGCTTACGAATAGCATTTTAAAAGCAATGCAAATATAGCGCATAAATGCCAAAGAACATATACATAACATTGGTTCTAGTTCAAAACATTTTTATTTATAATGTAAAACTAACAATACGACTTGAAAACCTAAAACTGATACATGAAGGGTATAGTGGAATATTAATGTAAAACATCGATATAAAACCGGAATGAGCAATGAAAAACTCGCAGGTTGCAAATTTAAGAAATCAGGGTAGTGTACTAGAAATTTCCAGCAACGGTTTTTGTTTTATTGTAGCAATGGTATCGCAAAATGTGCGGCTTTATAGTTTACAATCAAACAATCTAAAATAATTTTTTTAAAACGTATTTTACTACTGAAAGTTATATTTTGCTTAGATATAAACAACTGCAAAGCAGCTTTGGTGCAAAGATATCCTTGTTTTAAGTATACAGAAATAGAAACAAAAATTTTGTTACCATTAAAATAGTTTTGCACACTTTAAAATATTTTCATTGCCACAACACAAATTTTGTTCGTACATGAGCCACTGCAAAGTAGCTTTGTCTCAAAGAAATTTTTTGACTGAAGTGTGAAGTAGTATTAAGAAAAAAACCGTGATAGTATTAAAATAGTTGAATTGAAAGTTTTTTATATTGTTAATCGTGGTTATTTTAAGGAAACCTTTATGTTGAGAAACTTTATACAAAAAATAAAATAACGTTTTGTTTAACACTTCAAACAAACATTTCTTAGCTCATATTCAAACAAAATTTGTGTTGTGGTAAAGAAAGTAATTTTTGTGTGTAGTGATCTTTATGTTAAAGTTAGGTGTCGATTTTTTTAAACAGACACTTTATGTCATATATTAATTATATTCTTTGCTATCAAGAACATAAAATTGTTCTCAAAGGAAAATTTTTAATAGAATAATTTAGTGTCGCCATGGATACTTTTTTAAAGCTTTTACTTGTTGTAAAGTGGAATTTCCTTGCCAAAAGCAAGAAAAATACAGTATGCTCTGTAATGCACGTCGCTCATACATCTGTAAACGTCACCCTCTCTCCGAGCACGTGTGCACATCGGGTATTGAATCTGCTAAGAATACTCCGCAATAAGTCGGTGTCCCCCAAGGGCCAGTGGAGACAGTAGAGAAAAATTGCTCGTTATATATCAAGTAACACCAAAGGGGAACTTTTGGTTAATGTAACATGATTAAATTTGATTGAATACGATGTGCTATCTGCAACACAAATATGGCCATTTTCTGTTTGATATTGTTTACACAACGTGTTGCTTTTTAACATATGCCGGAATATTGCTCGACCGAACTACACTTGCATAAAGACAGAATTAGGTATCACAATAACGTAAATAATTAAAAACCAACATTGTTTGAACTGACGATATAAAGATACGTGAACAATACAATTACCCAAAAAACGATCTTTTTTTTTTTTTAGTTGTTCCCTATTGAACTCGGCCATCTATACAGAAGTCAATAGCGACATCCTGTTAAAGGGGATGATAACCGCCATTTTGGATTTCCTTCAAACACTTCTTTTCAAGTGGCATGACTAAATTTCTCGCGTGTCACGGCATCTCAAATTCGATAAATATTTGAACTTCTATGTTTTCGTTACTTTAAATTAAAATACGGTCCGCTGAAAAGAAATTAATTTTTTTCAGCAAATGATTACAAAGTATGCTATGCAGTAATATTCCAGCAAGGCCAATTTTAGAAAGTGTACGAAGTTCTGCCCTATGCCTTATGCATAAAATAAAACATAATGACTGTAATGCAAATCGATGCAAAATGTTTATTAGTCCTAAGTGGTGTGGACTGTCACAAATAAATTTAAGTGTAAACGTGTTAACCCTATTAAAACCGTAAGAAGTATGAAGTATATTTGAGAACTAAAAAAAACTCACAAAAATTCAATTTGTGCAATTGCTGTGGTTCTAAGTACAGAAAATAGAAGCACACGGAGAGTACTGTATTTGTAGTTGTGTACTCCCAATGCCACATCTAAATTACTTTAAGTAACGCAGTAATTAAATAATAATCGCTGTACGTGAATATAATGCCATACTATGCTTTGATTGCAATACATAGCTTTTGACTTAAAATTACTCAGTATGGGATAGATGGGAACTGTTACTTTTCGTTTTAAAATTTTCTGCTGAAGAGCCTAAAAGCTACGCAGTGACAAATCAAGTGTTTAATGGAAAAAGTTCTAAATTATTATTTTTGAGACTCAATGAATTATTTAAGGGTAATCCTACTACAAAGCGCCAGCGAGAGCAATGATAGGGATTTACATTTTAAGTTAAATTAAGTGTGACTCGATACTGTTTCACCATTGACTAGTAAAAAATTATGTATATAAATTTTCCTGACATTTTTATTTTTGTATCAATTATCAATATTATGTTATTCTCAGTACGGAAATTGGTTTTTGTCCAAAAGCGGTAACGTGAAAGGTGACTGAGATCTACCTAATATAATTCAACATGTAAATTCCTACCCTCGCTCACGCCACGGTTCTCAAGTAGGCAGCACCCTTAAGTTATTATTTTCAAGTGCAACCTCCTTAAGAAGATGATGTGTTTGTGTGCACGGCAGTCTTCGTGACAGCGACCCCGCGACCTGCGACCAGTAGGCATGTCTGCTCTCGCGTGCCTTTTCGTCACGGCGGTGGCCGGAGTTGTGGCTGTTCGCGCAGATCCTGAGGCCAAGATCGACTCCGCCAGCGACCCCGACGTCACCATCCTCGACATCCGCCACCTGCCCGAGATCAAAGGATTCCGCAGCAACTTGTACGAGGTCTACATGCAGCCCTACACCTTCGTGAGTATTTACGCCGGTCCAGTGGGTTCACACCAGAGTCGTGCCAACTATTCTTAGACGAAGAGGGGGAGGGGCGGAATACTAAACAACTATGGATGTGCTTGTCTACACCTTTCCCAATAAATAAACCAATGCCATTCTGATTTTGAAATTTAAGTGTGAGGAAAGAAGGAGAGGGTGAGAGACATAATTTGCTCCCTCAGGCTTACTTAAAGGGGGATAGCCACCCTCTCGCCACCACCTCCTTCTGTTGTCACGGCCCTGGTTCATGCTAGCTTTAAGAAATTATTTGAAAACTGACCACATCAATGTATACTAACGTTAAGAAAGTAGGTATGGTAAAATTGTTTCCCATTTATCAACAGCAACATTCCTACACGATTTTTAGGAAAAAGTCAAAAATGTACCGTCGTTACCTTACTTCCATGGTAACACTGCTCAATGTTGCTCTATTTACAAACTGAAATATGGTAAGAGTCTAATAATATGTAAGTGGAAAGCTTCCCTGCTGTTTTTACAGTGCGGAATTAACATATACTCCTCTTATTAACTGATCCAGTGCTCTTTTATACAGAGCGAGTTATAGCACCGAGCTTTGTGGAGCTGTGATGAAACACTTCATATTCGGGAGGATTTAGGTTCGACTCCCAATCTCATCATTCTTACCTCGGGTTTTCAGAGCTGCTAATTTGAGTGCGTAGTAATTAGCAATTAGTAGGGACGGAATATAACGCGAGTTCACTGACCAGGATTTGGAATCCGCCGTCCTGTGTATACTCAAGCTCCGACCATTTGTCCAGCTGATACTCACTGGAACAAGACATAGTGAACGAATAGACTGGATGTGAGTATGCATAGGACATGGATTCTAACTTGACGGAAAGTTTCATTTCCCTAGCAATTACAAATGAAACTACTGACCTGAATTTATTACACATGCAACTATCTGCATCTTTCTTGTTTAGACCGATGTATGAGCGAAGTCATGTCAGACTACTGTGTCACCACGATGGGCATGACCTTGTCTTAGCTTTTAAAAACGTGGTCTTATGCAAAGTGTGAGCCTTCATATCATTTCTGCATTTTCCAATAATTTTGTCTCTTCAGGCAAGGCAAGTAGGCTATTTTAGTTGTAGGTATTTGGTTTAAGATAACTTGCCAATGTGAATTAATACGTGAGAAATTTCGGGCTGTTGTCAATTACAAATAATTTTATTTGTAAATTTGTATTTCCAAGGATATTCTGTGTACAAATACATTAAAAAAAAACGATGACGATTTTCTGAACGAGGTACGACAGAACCAGCAAATATGAATTACTACTGTTGAATAGGGTTTTGCACTTATATTGCAATTCAAGGTTTGACCACACCTCCAATTTCTATGTAGGTAAGTCCTTCATTACGTTCTACACGTAAGGACTAAAGCGACAACCTTGGCACTATTCGCCCAGCTGAAGCCATATATTTGCGGTAAGTACAGGCATGACAGCAATACCTTCCTTCCGTTTCGACAGGACATCCATTACACTTCGCGGCCTTCATGTCACATAACTCAAACTTGTACTTTCAGGTATAAGTCACAAACAAACTATAGGATGGGCAGTTGGGGATTCGATGAGTCGTTAGAAAGGAGATGTAAATAAAAACTGTGCGATTTCCAAGTAAAAAACATTTCTTTCCATAACGGCGAGAAATATGTACAATTTCTAAAAATGTCTTGAACAAAGATCAATATCGCAGACACACAACAGGTCTTAAACACATCTGTGATCAATATTTTCGACAGCCATCTGCGATCGAGTTTGTAAAAGAACATGCTTAAACTGACTAAAGACAATGGTAATCAACAAACAAGGGACTTAGAATTTACAATATTTTATTATAACAATGGTAATCAACAAACAAGGGACTTAGAATTTACAATATTTTATTATAATTGTCTCGACGCTTATGATATATGACCTTTTCTTAGTTAATTAAATGGAACTAACTATGATTTTTCTCTGCTAATAATGTACATCAGAAATTTAATTAAACGCGGGAGTTAATTCAAATAAACGAGTGTATGATGTCATCTCGTATTCAAATATGTTTATTACACTGATTGTTCAACCATAAAGTAGACCATAGTAATGGAAAAACGAAACAGCAGTCGTTCGAAACTACCAACAAAATCTTTGAGTAAGACGCGACTGTTATAGGTGCTCGTTTTAAGGTATGCGTAAGTATTTGAACACGTTTAAAGTCGTTCTGCGTCCCGTTTCAAAGCAGTCTAAAATTACTTTTACCTGCAACACTAATTTTCGTACACACAACATAATACAAATTGTATAAACAACTTGTGCATCCGGTAGAACAATGTTTATTGTACTTACGAGTTTGGTGTTTTTTTATATCCTGTTTCTCTTGAGTACTGAAAGTAATGAGGTAGTTGAGGTAAATACTGAGAGTTCGGAACATTTATGTGATTTCTATTGCGAATAAATTATATGATACTGACTTCCTTAAATAATAAACTACAGTCATTCGTGACTTCTGTACCTGTAAGTAAAAACCGCAGTTTTGGTAAAAAAATTTTTTTTTGCACCAGTTTACGAGCACATGTGTAGCTCTGTATCATGGTCCGTGACTGGATGTTTTTCAGCTCTCAAAAGTCCTGAGGCTCTGCATGCAAATTGCAAACGTCGCCCTAATTTTGATTGGCACAGGCAAATGAGATGCGTCTCTACACAAAGACACGCTGCACAAAACCACGATGCGGAGCGGTGAATGTGCACGTAAGGCACCAAAATAAGAGCGGGTACAAAAATTTTGAATTAAAAAAAAAAACCGGGGTCGTTACTTATACGTAGAGCCCACGATTTTCCCCAAAATAATCATGCGACAGTTTGTATCTATGCCTTATGTGCACATATGAAGCCCTGCTTCATGGTTAGGGCCTACTGGCAGAATGTATTATTGCACAGGCGTGGCTCATTTGACTGTGCCAACAGGAACAAGGTTACTACGACACCACACGTCTGTGATTTGCGGTTAGAACCCTAGGGCGACCGTCACACAGTCTAAAATCGTTCAGCCTAAAACACTCTCTTCAACCTTATTCAGCCTAAAATTATTCAGCTTAAAGTAATTCAGCCTAAAATTACTCAGCCTAGTCATTCAGCATAAAGTCATTCAGCCTACAACTGTTCAACCTAAAATTATTCAGCCTACAGTCACTCAGCCTAAAGTCATTCAGCCTATGTTATACAGCCTAAAATATATCCAGCCTAATTTTAGGCTGAAAAATTTTAGGCCGAGTGGCGTGTACCCGAACCCTAGACGCTGAGAGTTAAAACCAGCCAATCACTGACCATGAAGCATAGTTGCAGATGTGCACACAAGGCATTGAAGCAAATTGTTGCAGAATTCTTTTCGCAAAAAATCGTGGACTCTACCTATACGTATTTGATGATTTCACGCATGAAGGAGAATTCTTGAAACTCACGTTCAAGGTCACAGAAGCCCACAGGTGGCCATTACGAAACGAGCATCGTCATAATCGATGTAGCTTCTGCTTCTGTTCTGCGGAAATGCAGTGCGCAGTGACGTAAGAAGTTGCCGGCCTTGGGAACGCCATTACAAGGTGTTAGCTCATCTGTCCCTGACCACGGAAAGAGGGGGAAAAAAGCAAGAATCAGGACTGAGTTATCAGGCATTGTCTGTGAGATAATGGTGCAGCTCGTGAAGACTCCAACGCGGGAAAATAAGTACGTTCTTCGGTGATTATTTTAAAATGTATTTATACTTCAAAAACACTGACTGTTTCTAAAATGAAACATCTCTCTATTCAGTACTAGAATCGCCCAAATAAATTCCGAACCCCTGTACAAGCGTGAGTATCCCCCCTTCCCCTTTTTTCCCCACTCTTTTTTATTATTATATTTTTTTCAGTCTAACGAGAGAAGTGTCTATTACGCTTTTAACATTCGTTTTGAAAACTTCAAACAGCCCAGCTCCCATCATCATGGCCTCCAGAGACTGGGCCACTGGACAAATTACCCCCCTTGCTATCCCTCTCGACAACTTATTCTAGGCAGGCCTGTTCAGTACGTTTTCAGAATTAAAGAAAATAAAGAGTTTTAAAAATATATCACTGTGTTCAGTGATATTTTCACATGCTATTTTTCTCAGAAATTGAAATATAGAGCCGTGGGCTGTAGCTTTTGGATGAGTCCACAATTTTTCCTATTTTGCCTTGCAACTGTATCATCGTAAATCACGTACGTTGGTCAACAATTTCAGCATGGTACAAAACATACCCTGATATTGTTACTGTTTACATTAGAACGACTTTCTCCAGTTATCCTGTAGGTCAATTAGAGCATGCTACCAGTGAGTTTGTTTAGCATAGTTTGTGCACTACCCACGTTTGTCTTTACTCGTATAATTTCCCTTTTACCTGTGTGAAAGACTTTACTAACTAAGTTGTCATCTCACTGTTAACTGGGTGCTAACCAAACTCACACGCAACGTCCTGTACATTTGGGATAGAAGGGATCAAGCTGTCTAAATTTTTCGGAAACCACGCTGACTCAGTTTTGGAAAGAGCTACATACGCTGGTCGTTGGCGACGATAAATCAAAGACGGTATAAAATAACTAGACTGTTACGCTGCTCTTTTGTTACATGACCAAATTGTACGCTGACATGTTGCAGGCGAAGATTGGGAATTGCGTACTTTCATAGGAGTGGGGGTAACAATTTTGTTTACAACAAAAAAAAACATTGGTATAGGGCATCGCATGTCATGGGCTGCAATATGGCGCCGTTCACACATAGAGATAGGTAGGGACTGGAAAAATTTGCGAATTCAATTACCTGTAGGCTAGAATCCATTGTTCTATGCATACTCTAGCCCCGACTATTTGTCGACTATCTTCTACTCAGTGTAACAGTAGACAACGACCGAATAGACGGGGCTTGAGTATGCATAATACAATGGATTCTAGCCTACAACTCATTGAATTCGCGAAATTTTCCAGTCACTAGAGATAGGCCGTCAGCATTGGTCTTGCACCCCTTGCGATAGATAGACCCCGGTAAGTTTTTTTTACCGAGGATGAGGTGTCGCAAGCAGCGTTGCCAAGTTTCCTTATGGAAATCCCCTCATCACTACTACAGAAATATCTTCAGTCAAGGTAAAATGCTATGCATGGAACACTGAAATATTTAAAAGAGGATGACGTTTTACCTGCATGAAGTGCGAGGAAAAAGTCGGGCCCCATTAGAATGAAGGGTCACCAGTGGCAATGCTGAAACGTTCGTATTTGGTTAATTATGACTCCATTTCACCGTATGTTACTGTAGAAAATAGTAAAACAGCCATATTAAGGAAGACTATTATTATAATTAGAGTCCCGGATATTTCGTGGGTTCAACGACCAGCAGGCTGGCCTCCACAGTCCTGTGTATACTCTATCCTCAGCAATTTGTTCATTGGCTGCTGCTACAGTGAGTGATGGGGCCGCGGTGGCCGAATGGTTGGACCATTCGCCTCCCACCAGGGCGATCCGGGTTCGATTCCCGGCGGGGTCGGTCCCCGGATTTTCGCATGTGGAAATCGTGCCGGACGATGACGCTGGTCGGCGGGTTTACTCGGAGATCTCCTGGTTCCCCCCGCCCATTCATTCCGGTACTGCTCCATGCTCACCTCATGTCACCCCTCACCAGCGCTAAAGACCTCGATGTTGAGCGCTCACCAAAATCTCTCACTCCAGTGAGTGATCATTTGAACATTTGACGATGTAACGTGGGAGTCCGGTGTTTATTTGCATGTCCGTCATTGGTTCGGAGTCTTCAAGGTCACGTTTAATAAACAATGACCTGATCGGAAAAGTTTCCAACATATACACGACTTAGAAATCCTACCTCTCCTCGGTTGAATCCACGAAATATCCGCAACTCTAATTATAATTAAAGATGTTGGAATATCGCGAAAATATTTTCTGCCAATGTATTCTCTAAATTAGTGTAGCGTCCTGCGCTGTGTATATTTGGACGACGGTTATGTGTAAGGACAGACAGTTTTCGCGAAAAGATTTTTGCAACATTTTTTTTTTGCAGTGGCTTATGTGCACACAT
Organism: Medauroidea extradentata; assembly: GCA_003012365.1. Classification (NCBI taxonomy): domain Eukaryota; kingdom Metazoa; phylum Arthropoda; class Insecta; order Phasmatodea; family Phasmatidae; genus Medauroidea; species Medauroidea extradentata. Next base: position 17,955 of record PNEQ01105368.1, on the reverse strand, counting down.
GCAGTTCTGCTTTGTGGCCAGTGATTGGATACTGTAACTCCCAGCTTCTTGGGGGTCTACCTGCAAATCACCAACGTGTGGTGTTGCAGTTAACTTTGTTTTGATTGGGAATGTATAGGGACCCAGATTTTCACGAAAAATTTCTGCACGAACTTGTTTCAGTGCCGTAGTTCCACCTCTGCAGTTCTGCTTCTTTGTTATTGGTAGAGTGTATGTGCGGAAAGACGACCCTACCAATCAGAATAAGGTTACTGCGAATAACTAGGGACGCGAATATTTGGTTAAAATATTTTTGCCCCACTTTGTTTCAGTGCCGTATGTGCGAACCTGCAGCTCAACTTCATTGCTATTGACAGAGTGTTTTTGTGCAGAGTCGTTCATTTGACTGTGCCAATCAGTATACGGATAACTGCCACACATCACGTCTGTCATTTGCGGGTTTAACCTCCAGACGCTGGGTGTTGAGGCATCCAATCACTGACCACAAAGCAGAGATGCAGGTGCGCACGTAAGGCACTAAAACAAAGTGGTGCAAAAATCTTTTCGCGAAATTTCCTGTCTCTAGGGATACATTAGTGGTTAAGAATCACATGGTCAAACTAAGGACAGCATGATTCAAAATAATTTATAGTTGCATCACCTGAATAGGTGTACCAGTGGCGATGCGTGAAGTGTTCTAGGGCAAGCGGTAATTAGCATTGACTATACATAGGAACCCCTGTTTTTCGCGAAAAGAATTTTACCTCACTTTGTTTCGGTGCCTTACGTGCATATCTGCAGTTCTGCTTCGCGGTCAGCGATTGGATATTTTAACTCTCACGAGCTTTGGGTTTCTTCCGGCAAATCACAGACGTGTGGTGTTGCAGGAACGTTATTCTGATTAGTGTAGTCAAATAAGAGACGTCACCTCACATAGACACGCTGCCAATAACCACGAACCT
>PNEQ01105368.1:0-16914 GCA_003012365.1 Medauroidea extradentata | reverse complement strand
CTATACATAACTCTCGGTTGTCTGTGGAACCATTCGACTGGTAGAGGCAGGTACACTGCTAAGCCAGTAGCGAGGAACCAATCCTCCAGTAATACACCGAGGTGGCAACAACACATCTGCCACGTGCTCAAAGTGTATACTCAGATCTCATTGTGATTGCCTTGGATCACGACCACGCTTCGCCACTGAGGTGTACGTAAATTACTGTTGCTACTAAAGAGTCGAATACACATACAGCGATGGTGAACGTGGCAACAGCGAAGCGACGTGCGGTTATGTCATCATCGGTCACGTCGTGTGACGGGCAGCTCATATCGCCACACATGTCCAGTTTTCCACGGCGTGGCGCGGTGCAGAACCCATGTTAAAGAGGGGGAGGGAGAAGAGAACTTCTTATCGCAGGTGTCGTGACTACTCGAGGCTACCCCGCCTTTCGACCGGCACTTCGGCGAAGGCTACATGCAGAGAAAACTCCGCGAAATTCCCGATGACTAAGGCCACGAACTTTTCGCGGAAATAATTTTGCCCCCAGTTTGTTTCAGGGCCTTACATGCACATCTTTTTAAAAGATCCCATATAGAGCGTTGTGCAGGCGGGTTGTACCTTTTACAACTTCTATATATACACCCATATAGTCGAGTGTAGTGGGTGTACATGGCCAGAGACCAAATGTTAATGGCCCTACCGATGACGCAACAAAAAATAGAGCCGTGTTCCTTCGGTAGCCGGGAAATCAGCCTCTGGCCGCCTGGGCGGATGTATTTTACGCGTCCGAGACAGAATTCCGGAAGCGCTGAGGCACAGACTAAATAGTAATGGTGAAATGACGCGACGGCTCATTTGATACGGGCGAACTTTGCTGCTTTATTGGCTACCCGAGGCTGTTGATACCAGCCCCGTGTGTGTTTGGCTCGTGTATGTTACGGCAGGTTTCCCACTGGCCTGGCTGCCGACAAGCAAGTTGGACGCCTTATGCTGATTGGCAGCAGGCGTTTCCGCCATGTTGCTGGCCAGGGAAGCCATTTGATGGCGTGTGTGACTGAGTTCACCGTCCTACCGGCGATTTCACTTCTGTATTCCTAAATATTCTGTGGCTGAGGGCAACCCAGGGACTCGCAGCATGACTAATAGGTACGGAAAGGAATATTTCGCGAGTTCAGTGTCATGCTTGTTAGAATCTGTTATCCTATTTATACATAAGCCCCGGCCAACTGTCCATTTAGTGCTACAGTCATTTGGGGTAACTTCGTACCATTTTGGGGGGTAACAATGTACCAGACATTTTCTGTCATATAATAACTTTGTGGCATTCAACCACTACGCAAACTTTAAGATTAACAAATTAAATCGTATAGAACACAACCGTATTCTTAAATTCTAAGATACTTATTTTGAAATTAAACTAGGCTGGTGGTACAAAGTTGCCATGGCCTGTACAAAGTTACCCCAAATGACTGCTCACTGGAACAGCAGACAATGAACGAATGGACGGACTCGAGTATGCATAGGACAGTAGATTCTAACACGTCTTTCATTGAACTCGTGAATTATTCCTTTCCATACTCATAGGTTGGGACCCCTGATTTTTCCGATAAGAGTACTGCCCCAAATTGTTTCCATGCCTTAGTTCCACCTCTGCAGTTGTGCTTCTTTGTTATTGGCAGACATTTCTCATTTCACCCTACCAATCAGAATAAGGTTAATGCGAATAACACACGTCCGTGATTTCGAGTAAACGTTAAGACACGTGATAGTTAAATTCAGCCAATCACTGACAAAGACGCAGAGCCGCACACGAGGCACTGAAGCAAACTTGTAAGAAATCTTTTCACAAAAAAAAAACGGGGTTCCTACTCATAAGCGCAAGTCACTGAATGAGCTTCAAATAACAGAAGGATCTGAAACGGATATAACCGGTCGTAACGTTCTTTGAGTACTATTTCTATATCAGATATCATTCACGTATGTTGAGTAGTTTTCGATTAACAACCAATGTGGCGAATCTACGTGCACTGTTCGGCGGTCCGGACAGCCTGACGTCGACAGCAAGGTGATTAAAGACGGCTATAATTGCTAGGATCATATCGAATGGAAAAAGAATGACCCGAAGTCAGCAATTATAAACTATCCTAGCATTTACACACACCCTTCTTTTAATGTATAGTTTCGAAAACTTCCACGTCATTAACTTTAAATGGCGGTATGGTGTGAATTACGCTCTTCACATTATTAATGACTAGAAACGAGTCGAGTAATGCGACAACCAAGAACCGACGAGTGAGGAAGAAAAAGACATGTCAGTCTCAACGTGAAGCTCGCAAATCTAACGTAAGGGCACTGTTCACCTGAGTTTTTGAACGTCTTATTTTATTTTTATATTTGTATCAGATATTTCTTCATTATTTTAAACAATTGTGACTAAATCTTCCTCTTAGGAAATTTTTGTATCTCTCATAGTTTTTGCGTAATGAATCGTAAACGTAAAAATTTGCAATTTACGGATTTATGTACGCCATTAAAACCAACTGACATACCAAACTGAAAAACGTCACAGTGTGTAACAATATTGTAGGCTATAACTTAACACACATAAAAGCATAAAAATTATATATTTTTGTATTTAATAAATATGCTGAATTATGAATTGAAAAAATTAAAAATGTCAACAATTTTTACAAATACAACAATTTTTTTTGTTGTTAAATGTGTCAAATTACATCCTAAAACATTATTATACGCTGCGAATATTTTTGGTTTGGTATGTCGGTTGGTTTTAGAGGCGTACATAAAACCGTAAAGTGCAAATATTGATGTTTACGACTCATTACGCAAAAACTATGAGAGACACACAAATTTCCTAAGTGGAAGATTTAATACCAATTTATGTGTAAAATATGAAAAAAAATATCTGGTACGTATATAAAAATAAAAAGAGACGTCGAAAACTTGTGAACCGCGCCCTTAAGTGAGCTCGTTGTTATAACGTTGGTATTGGTTAAAGCAGTTTGCAATTATTGTTCCCGTTTATCACGAATTGCTGCCATTTTCTTAGATTTTATTTTTATATCTACATGAGACGTTCTTTTTGTATAGCTTTGTACTATTTAGTTTTGGCAGTTTCCGAGTAATTGTTTACGGTATCGCCCTAAATTTGTCATAAAAATATATGTTCGCGAGTGAATATCGTCAAGATAATACTGATGAAAAATAATGCTCGTACATTTAACGGTTTTGTAAGTACAGATATTTCGTAATATTCCTCGTGTTTTTCTACCTACGATTTTGTAGCGTAAGTGACCTTTTACCCCGTTGTACTGTTCGCAGAGTCATGAGTAAATTTTCTTATCTTCAGTTTTATGACTGAAAAAACTGCAGCGTACAACCTTGACATCAGTGCTTTCTCTGTTGCTGAGGGCCGACCATGTAACAAAATAATGCACGTCACTAGAGAAGGACTTGTAGCGAATTATGTACGGTGACGTTAATGGTCTGAAGTATGGGACATCGTACATTTTACTGCCGAGGCATTTAATTTTATAACAACACTTATAGCCACTTTCACTGAAGTTAGAGGACGAAGGTCGTATGCTAGGAGGGAGATTTCATTTGAAGAGTCATTGGAAATTTGCATGGTTGCTGGTGTGGATGATTCTGTGGAAGTCTTAGGCGGCTGTCAACCCTACTTCGTGCTAGTTTTGGTAATCGTACATGTGCAATATTCTGTGGAGAGTTTGCTGCAGGGTGGACGTTTAAACCAATCAGAATGGTTGTTTGACGCTTCTAAGGAAGATATCTGTCGTTTAAACTTCGTTTTGGAAAAGCCAAGCAATAATTGTTTGTAGAAGCAATAAAAGCATTAAGAGAAAATTATGGTAAATAAATATTTTTGTTAAACATCATGAGCAGGTCCGGTTTCATTCAGAGAAAAAATTTTCTTAATATGTTTCTTTTTTTAAAATGATTTATGACTTTGGGCCAATTGTTATTATCTTACAATAATTACGTAATTTGCAATCAAAACAATTGTTTTTACCCGTGTTGATACAAGTAAGGATTATCATTAGAACTACTGATTTCTGCTGAAGAGAATTTTATACCAACTTGTTTATTGAAACAAGTTGTTGCAAAATTCTATTTACAAAAATTCAGTAGGTCTATCTATTATGTACCAGGGGTGGCAGTTAGTGGTTGGACATGTGATTGAGTAACTAATGGATTGGCTTGTGTAAAATCGGATTTTATCAATATTTCTTTTTATTCCTATTGGATTATTTAATCATGTTTGATGTAAAAATAATAAATGAATTTTTACCAACCCAACAATTACAAACGGTACTAAAATGTGGATTGTAAAGAGTCGATTTAATGTAGCATTATCTACTGCAAAACCACTTCATACTCATTTTACTAGATCAGGCCCTAGATAAGGGATTGCTGATAGGAGATTTGTAATAACCGGAGGGATCGGTCCCCCCATTTTCGCAAGCGGACGATGCCACTGGTCGGCAGGTTTTCTCGGGGATCTCCCTTTTACCTGCCCCTTCATTCCGGCGGTGATTCATACTCTCTAATGTCACCCCTCACCATCGCTTAAGACCTAGATGGTAAGCGCTGACCAAAAATCTCTTCACTTCACTTATTATGTACCCGGTATTCCAGAGAAACATTCATACCTGCTTCCGTATAATTGATCTCGTAGAATATTAAAGCAAGCATTATTCAGTGCTACTATTCGATGTTGTCGGGAAATAGGACAATGGTGGAGAACGTGTTGGCGACCTTGCGACGTAGCTCATATATTGCGTTCATAACTATTTTAGTGTTAGCTGAAAAAGAAACAATAACGTAACAAATTAAGTGTGTCTATGAGATTTGCCTTCTACGAAACACGATACTAGTTTCCAATATTTCAACGTTATAAAGTAAATATCTAAAGTCATGTAAACATGCGCGTAAAGTCACTTTCACTCCGCATTTTTTTTGTAACGAATCGAGCGTGCAGGAGTAGAGGGAAAATATCTCGCACTCGGGAGGGCGCGGGTTCGATCCCCGGCTCCGGCCATTCTTATTTCGGTTTTCCAGGCGAATGCTGGGATGGTTCTTTAAACAGGCCCTTACCTAGTCCTACACTTTTTCCTCCTTGTACATATACCGTGACCTTGTGCTGTTCGAGGGCACGTAAATCGTCCAAATAAATCAAATTAAATCAAAGAGTATGCGAATATGTACTTGAACAGTTCGGAATGTGACTATAACTTACTAATTTAGTGCATTTAACAATCAGTTGGTTAATAAAATATTAAAAACAAGTTTTCTCTACAGTTCCTTCTAACTACAATCCTAAACTTAGACTGGCAAATGGGAGAAATGCACAAGTATATGCTAGCTCTTGCCAGTGGGTATTTTAAGGCATGAAGCAGTTGCGAGGTGCGCACCGAGCGATCACTGTAACAGCCTTTCATCCATAAACAACGAAAATTATTGTATTTTGTGACACAAACAAGAATATTTAGCAAATTTCATTATTCCTTTAGCATTTTCGTATAGGCTTTCGGCGACTGTTCTATTCTCAGTTTTCTGTTCAAAAAATTCCGAAAAGGCGTTCAGTTTATGTATGCTATAGACAACCTGCGGAAGTAGTATCGAAAGCACAATTATTAATTTCTCTGAAGGGGAATAAAAAGGTCCACATTCACCGTCACCATTGCGCCTGCTGTTATAAGTGGTTCGGAATAAAGTGAGCTCTTTTGAAAGCCTAGTAACTTTTTCCTTCAGTTAAATTATTGTTTTCTGCCAACTTTTTTAATTTAAACAAAGCCGCCTAGTAACAATTGGACGGTGTTATGCATAAATAGACCAAGCGATGATTATAAGTTATGTACAAATTATTTTTCCTCCTTGAAAGAGTCTTGCGAAATGTACTTTAATCCTTTATTTTGAAGTCATGTATGTTGACCTTCTAGTACTGAAATAATTTTTAGAATATTGTTTCAAATCTGATAAACTTATAGAATGTTTTACTGATAACTAACAACTGGCACTTGGTATGTTAATGCATAACACCGCCGTCCAATTAAGGTGTATAGATTGTACCGTATGCGAACCCCCTATAGCATAATATCTAAACTTTAAAGTCTGAAAATATAATTTGTAATAATGTATTAAACATTACCTCGTTAAAACTTGTTCTTTTTTCAAACGAAGTTCCGTAAAAAGGACCAACGCTTCTCTAGACAATGCAGTGCGCAATCCATTCCCGTTTTTTACACGTAAAAGGCATTGCCAGAAAATACGGATGTGCTGGAATAAGTGGCAGTAAAACCAGAGCAGGACGTGAATACACATTTAGTATATTTCGTTCATAGTTAACCCTATAATTGTAGTGGAAATGTGTACGGGCAGTCATACAAGCTGATGTTTTTGGCTCGTTAACAAGCTTGTGTGTAGTTCTGTACCTCACACGGTAACATCTACACTTTGATTTGATTTAAACCAAAATGTGTAAATCTGTATGTAGCTGCCTAATTATTGTTGTTGGATACCCACCCCTGCATAATGTCATAATCATTATGAGTAGAGATATGAAAAATTCGCGTTTCTTTTAGGTGTAAGCTATAATTCCAGCAATTATGGGTAGAGGTACGTAAATTTCGCAGATACATTCCAGGTCAGGTTGAACGGCAATTATGTATACTTCACTGTCACGTCTGTGACTTGCTGGCGGTTGTTACGAAACGCGTTTGACTACTGCAAGCCAGTAGTAAATAAGGAAGTAATGCGAAGTGCAATCGCTTGCTACCTGCTTCTACGGTTATAAGCCAATAGATAATCGATTGTGGCCAGTGGGTGTATAGGACTGACAAGTCTAGGCTGCAGCCAGATGAATCCGCGAAATTGACGTACCTCTAGTTATGGGTCTGTACCACGTTCACAATTGGCCGTTGACTTACTCGACACTTCCTGGAAGTAGCTGAGCCAATAATATAACTGTAACTATACATAGGCCCATTTGACTGTGTCAGCGAGCAGCTAATAAACAGCTGCTATCACACTCAGTACACAAATGTTCTTGGAGGCTAGCTAACATGTAAGTGAACCCACGAATTTTTCCGGTCTCTAACTATAGGATTAACTACGGACTTTCAACAATAATGTTTCTTGATATAATGGGGTCCGTTTGAATACTTCTAATTCACTCAGGGGTTTATTAGCATTCAGTAAGAAAACAATTTGTAGATTAGTATATGATAAATGGAAGGCTTTGTACGTGACGTAATAAATTAAACTTAACTCTAAATAGCATTTAATTTCCTTTTATGCGAGCTTTTAGGAGTAACTGTAGTGTTCTACACTAGAAAAAAAAAACAAGCTTACGTAATTAAAACTAACACAGAAACTAAAGTATTCCTGAGATATTTTACTTCTCCTGAGAAAACAATGTAATATACGTATATTAAAGCATTTAACTGCATTGTCCTTGCTACGATACGAAATGAAAATGTTTAGTTCATGAATCACCAATGCATTAGCTGTACATATTTTCTGTAGGTATTGTTATAGTCTGAAAATGGATTCAAAAAGCAAAACATCGTTACGTTTGCTAACTCATGTACGCCAGTTTCTTTATAGTCAGGAACATAATTCAATACAAACTCTCCCTCCCCACAAAAAAAAAATTATAAAATAGCAGTACTGATAGCATCATATTCCACTGAACTAATTTATCATAGGTACTGATAACCACAACAAAATACGCTCTTTTTCTAATATAAGATCAATTATCTCGACCTTTTTGAAATTGACCTAGGTTGACATACTTAAAGTGGCAAATGTTTTACAAGAAAAAGAGAAATGAAGAAAAAATTTATCATGCTGAACATGACATCTCGAACGCTAGAAATGCAAGTAAGTCAAAGAATGTAAATGAAAATTACACATTAACACCTGCATGAAATAAAACCATTCTGACAGAGTCCTATCTTGAGATTGCTTATTTTCACTCCTGAGGAGGGGAAAACATCAAAAACCGCAGAATCGTGGCAGTAATCTCACTGAGATGCAACAAAAGTACCAAGTTGTCGGAAGTCATGTCACGAACACGACCTGTTGTAAAACAAAAGGCCTTTGCTATGAAATAACAATACTTTTATTTCTTTGCTGTTATAAGTCATCGCCCCTATAATATTTTTAACAGTCAAGGAAAGTCACTTCAATAAAGAGTTTATCATGTCAAACACTCAAGGATAAGTAACACCTTATTGGACGCCTACATACAAACGTGACGACATAAACGGATCAGTACAAGTCATATTCGAAAATTCTTCCACTTTCTCTGTAAGTTCGAAGCAATGAGATTTACTAAAATTTCCCGTCTGACATGGCACAGATATTACCTTCTTAAGAATTACCAAATTGTCATACCTTCAACGACCTTTCTGTATTTTTACTAGTACCCTTCCGGGGAAAAAATATTTTTTTATGTATATGGTCACAGATACATTATAAGCAGTGCCAACTGCATACAATGTAAGAAACCATTCCCTCTGCCTTGACGAAGCATAAAACACTATAGAAAATTTGTAGACCAAATTAAATGCACAAATTCCATTAGTACAAAATGGCAGGTACTGGTCCTCTTAAGAATACCGGTGTATGAACGATGTTGTCTCTTTCTCTTGTCACGTTTGGGGGCGCGGTTGGCGTAGTGGCCAGAACACTCGCCTCCCACCAAAGTGATCCGCGCTCGATTCCCGGTGGGGTCGGTCCCCGAATTTTCACATGCGGCAATCGTGCCGGATGATGCCGCTGGTCGGCGGGCCCTCTCGGGGATCTCCCGCCCAACCCCTCGCCACCCTCCATAACCTGAGCTAAAGACCTACGTGAACAAAAATAACTTAACGTCTCTCTTGTCACGTCTGTAAGTTTTACGCAAAACTGCCGAACTTGTTCACAATACGCTTATTTATTAAAAGTAGACTATGCTTTTTTTTTTAATGTTAAAAATTCGACACTTATTAGAAACATGAATTTGAAGCCCCTTTGCAAACAAATACTTTTTTAGACTGCTATATTTAGGGACCCTTGATTTTCGTGAAAAGAATTTTGCCTTACTTTGTAACTAACGCGCACATCTGAAGTTATACTTCATGGTTATTGGCAGCGTGTCTTTGTGAAGTGACGTCTCTCATTTGACTTTGCCAATCACAATAACCTTACTACAACTTCACAAGTCTGTGATTTGTCAGTAAAACCCCAACACACGTCAGAGCTAAGACATTCAATCACTGATTATGAAGCAGCGCTGCAGATGTGCACGTAAGTCACTGAAACAAAGTGGGGCAAAATTCTTTTTGCGAAAATCAGTGGTCCTCTAGATATTGTAACTCTAAACATACCACTCGGATTCATTACGCTGGCCGTTGCAACAAACTATCGACAAACAAAAATGTAGGGTCACCGTTTAAAGGACCATTAGGGAAAAATACCACTACAAAAAAACAGTGCGCCAGTTTAGCGCTCCGTATAACGGCGATTTGGCTCTCGTCGAGCGTGGAAGTCTGACCCTTATCGATCCCTTGGCACACTGGCCTCTTAAACTGTTATATGTTTCTACGTCTAGCAATTTAGCGCTAAGCAAGTACATGAACGAGTGAATGTATCGTTCAGGGTTACTTGTATTACCAGTTATACCGAAGAATTCAATAGTATTGCTACATATTAGGGCAGATGGAACACACTTTCTATGGTAAATAACAAAACTACATAATTATTTGACCTGGAACTCTTTAGTACAGCTACAAAATCGCGCGTAAACAAGAAGAATGTTGGCTGCCAGGTGGAAAAATGTCAGAGACTCTTCAAACTAAAAATGGCCGAATTATCTAAATAAAAGTTCATACTTATTGTAATAGAACGAATATACGTCAGTTTTCTAAACAGTTGCAAAAATTATGATAGTACATTAGTACATTTGATTAAATTATGCATATTCGCATATACTCATTATAGAAATAGACGTGAAAATAAAATAAAATAAACAAAGGAGAGGTGTCCTTTCCATGCCCTATCACTGCCAAAATTTACAAAAATAAGTCGGAAACAAAGTTATTACATGATTTATATTAACCCAAGAGGTCAACTTTATATTGGCGTTTATAGAGAACACCTGAAGTTCTCACCATAAGCGCCTGAGTGAAATAAACCTTTTACATGCAGATAGCAGCACAACTCGGTGGAAATTGTCGCTTGTCAAACATGTCTACAAGACATTTTATTGTCTTCCTATTTTGCAGCATAATTACCTTAGCTTTTAGCGACTGTGATGCTGACATCACAATAGTGTGACAGACGCGACGCGAAGAACGCGACGAGAACAAACTAACTTGTCAGCCAATCAGCGTCGAGGTTTATGTGACGTCAGCGCGACAAAAATGGCGGACGCAACGGAAATTCCAAGTAGAAAGCATTTGTATTTTGTTCGGGTTGGGGATGCGACAAAGCTGAAAACAGAAATTTTATTTTGTGCAGAAGTGTTGGTGATGCTGGTGAGCTGGCAGTAAATTGCACAAATTTATTTTGTGAGAGATTTTTTATTTATTATTATAAGCAAATCATTCCAATTTTTAAAGCAAACTTGTAATTGTTTGGGAATGCCATCGGGTATTTAAAATGTAATACAAATTAACGGGGAAAAATTTAAATACTGTAAACCAGTGGCACAATTATAACATAATTTTGGGAGAAGCACACTTCTTCATATTTTCATAGTTATGCATTATAAGTTCCAATACTTAACTTACACTTCTTATGTAGCCTACGTATTTGCTACATTATTATTTTCTCAGTATTCCAGTTAGCATCATAACTGTTTGAAGTTTTTCAGCCAATTTTCTAAGACCTCACTTTTTTTCCACCATTACGGGATTTATGGACTGTTGGTTAAAGGGAGTAGGCAAGGGCCATGGTGCCCTCTCGACCCTTTTGGTTGTGCCTATGCTGTAAACATCTATGGCTGTTGTGTAAGAGGTTAGTATGTACTAGAAAGGAACTAATTACACTTAATATATTTTTTTTTTCGCGCGCAGACTAATTAATGTTTGCGAAAACGAGTATTATAAGTGACGCATCGCGCCCATCGCGTGACGTCAGTCGCGCTATTGTGATTCCAACATGAGCAACTGTTGAGTGACGGGTGTTGGTGATATGAAAGGCTGTGGGCTCTCCAAAGTGTATGAAATTTATGGCAGAGACACGCATGCCATTGGTTGGTTTGAACGGCGAGCGTATCGTTCTGCGCATGCGCGAGTCGCGGAGTAATACCAGCTTTTTATTTGTTACTGTGGTTTTTCTAACGTAACAAATCCTTTGAATTAGAACATAGATTTTTCTAATGTTTTAAACTAATCTAAACCAACGAGTCCTGCGCAGAACGGATGCGCAAATACAAATAAATGAATATTTAACAGCCATCAGGAAGGCATTGTAAGTAGAGTTTACAGCAGCTTTATAGTGGGTTCACAATAGATAACATAACAGTAAGCACAGAACATAGGTCGTTTGCACAAGAACTAACCTCTACGTATTCTTGCCTACAGATTCACAACACCAAAAAAAGAGGTCGTGTGCATAGAGATGCTGACATAGGAAATGGTAATATTTAATTTCTTGTGCGTACGCATAGGATAGCAACCAATCGCGGCAAAGGATGTGGTGAATGTCCGCCACATTGGTTTAACCTCCAAAATACACAGCGACAAAACAAAGCTAGAATAAGAAATTGTAATGTTTAAAACTATGTTTCTATATTGTAAATAATATTTTACGCTGTGCAATTTGTAGGAACTTTGTTTCTGTACTTGCTTTTATCTCCAAATTCGATTCCACTTCAAATATGTTTCATTGGCCTTCGGTTAGCTTTTATACAGCGAGGAATATTTCTGATACGTCGAAAAAATGCCATTGGCTAAACATAGCAGGAAGAATCCAGTTGTGAAGTAATTTCTGCCCAAGGTGTATGTTCGTGCACAGCTTCTATTGTTATGTTATGTGTTCTGCGCTTATGTTTTTTAAGTTGTGAACCAACGATTATTGGCGATGTGCAGCCGGTGGCGCCGCTGACGGCGGTGGCGCGCATGCGCGGTGCGGAAGCCGACGCGGGTGTGACGGGAGAGCTGGTGTTGGAGCAGCTAGAGCCGCCTGTCGGCCCCGTGGTCCTCCGTGGTAACATCTCCGGAGTGGCTCCAGGTCTGCACGGCCTGCACGTGCGCGTCTGGGGAGACGTCGAGGACAACTGTGAGGCCGCCGGCCCGCACTACAACCCTCACGGCGTAAGTACACGTCCCGATCATTTGAAAGGGCACGCAATCTGTAGCCTCGATTTTATGGCGAAATTATTTCTGCAACATTAGGTTTCAATGCGTTATGTGCACATCTGCAGCTCTGCTACATCGTCTGTAATTGGATGATTTTACTCTCACTTACCTTGGCAAATTGCAGACGTACGGAGCCACAATAATCGTATTCTAATAGGTGCAGTCATATGGGAAATGTGTCTGAACCAAGACACGCTGCCAATAACCATAAAGCACAGCTACAGATGAGCACGTGAGACACTGAAACAAATTGAAGCGAAATTCTTTTCGCGACAAAATCGTGGCCCTAGGTAAAGCGTACTGTCAGTAAAATCAAGTCTCATAAACATTCTGTAAAATATACATTTAATGTTGTATATCGAAAGAGATAGTGATTTTTGGTGAAAAGAACTTTGCAATAATTTCTTTCAATGCCTTATGTGAACATCTGCAGGTCAGCTTCATGATCAGTGATAGGATGTTGACTATCAGCGTATCGGGGTTTTACCAGCAAATCACAGACGTGTGGTGTTGCAGTAACCTTCTTCGGACTGGCCACAGTCAAATGAGAGACGCCACTGCACTGATTCATTCCACCAGTAATCATGAGGCAGAGCTGCAGATGTGCAAGTAAGGCATTGAAACAAATTGTGGCGAAATTCTTTTCACTAAAAATAAATGGCTCTGCAAGTAATAAAAATGGTATGTTGTTTTCTCAATTTGGCAGTATCTATAATAGTAAGAGAGGTGCAAAATTCGCATTATTTGATGACCAACAGAGTAGAATTTAAACTTCGTTAGGTTCGTTCAGCATCTCCCGTTGACCGAATTTCGTGGCTAGTGCTTCTGGTCACGGCCACTGTTGACCGACAATGTCGTAACTTGCCACGAATAATGCAGCTGGTTCTGGCCAATAATTAATTTATCACGTTAGAGTGACTAACCTACTGAAAAGCGATCACAGATTAATAGAGCCACGACTTTGTCGCGAAAAGATTTTTGCACAACTTTGTTTCAGTGTCTCACGTGGACATCGGCAGCTACGCATCATGGTTACTGGTAGCGTGTCTTTGTTCAGACACGTTCCTCATTTGATTGCACCAATCAGAATAACAAAATTGTGAATCCGTACGTCTGTAATTTGCCAAGGCAAGTGAGAGTAAAATCATCCAATCACAGACGATGTATCAGAGCTGCAGATTTGCACATAACGCATTGAAATCAAATGTTTCAAAAATCAATCGTGGCTCTACAGATAAATTACGTCACATAGAGTCTCATGGCCAATGTGATGTAACCATAGGATGTGAACTAGTATGTACAGAATAATGGATTCTGGAGTGTCACCAAAAAATAACGCTAATTTTACAGGTCTCTATTTTTTTATTTTGGTATGAAAGTGCTATCTACCCATTGTGGAGTAATTACTTCAACACTGACACATAATTTGACTCAGCGGTTGAAGATTTTACGCTCACTAAATAACATAATTTCGTATACGTGAGTGTTTGAAGTGAAGAGATTTTCACCGACGCTTAACAGTGAGGTTTACAGTACTGATTAGCAGAGCCCGTGTTTTTTTGGTGAAAATAATTCTGCAACATTTTGTTTCAATGCATTACGTGCACATCTGCAGCTTTGCTTCATGGTTATTGGCAGATCGTGTTATTGAACAGGCGTGACTCATTTGGCTAGGCCAATATGAACAAGGTTACTACGACACCACACGTCTGTGATTTGCGGGTACAACCCCGAGACGCTGAGAGTTAAACACAGCCAATCACTGATCGTGAATCAGAGCTGCATATGTGCACGTAAGGCATTGAAACAAATCGTTGCAGAATTCTTTTCACCAAAAATCGTGGGCTCTACTGATTAGAGATTACATGCATGAGTTGAGAGTGGACCAGAGCAGGAATCAAGGCGTTGGGGGAAACCAGAGAACCTCGAGACAAACCACCGACTAACGTCATCATCCGACACGATTTACAGAGTCGACTCTTCTGGAAATCGAAGGAATTGAACCTTGTTCACGCTGGTGGGAGGCGAGCACCCATGTGAGAGTTTGAAAGCACCCTGGCGAGCTGTAAGAAGGCTGAGGTGGCGTTGGCGCGGGTGTTAACTAAAAGGTGTAAGACCAATGCTGAAGGCTTATCTCTGTGTGTGACCGGCACCATATTGCAGCCCATATCACATGTGGTATCCTATATAGACTGTTCACGATAAAGAGATCACTGCTTAAATTTTGCTTTCAGACATTTTTGCATTCATCTTTACTATTTCAAATATGAAAACATCCGTGAAACTAAAAACCAGTGTAAATGTTTCACTCCTCTCCAAACTTTACACATTTGTCCTGAGTTAAATAGAGTTTAGGGTAATTATAAGTAGAGATGATGGTTAGAGGTGCGTGAATTTCGCATATTCATCTGACAGCAGTCTATATTTCTCGGTCCTATACACGCTCTGGCCAACATCCAGTATCCATTGGCTGCCAACCGTACAAGCGGGTAGCATGTGATAGCGCAGTGAATTATGTACTTATTTACTACCGGCTTGCTTTAGTCAAATGTGTGACGAGACAACCGAGTACAATCACAGCAGTTACAGCGAAGTATATGATATTGGCGTTCAACCTGACCTACAATATATTCCCGAAATTCACGTACCTCTAATGATGGTTTATCGCGGGAAAACTTGACTGTTTGCTGGATTTCGGAGCACGTTCAGCTCACCCCAAAAGACTACTGGCTTTAGCTTGTACTTGGATCTGTTACCCTATTTGACTGAGCCAGTAAGAATCCCTATATCGTAAAATATTATGCGTGTTATTGGTCTGCAGACAGCTACGTCGTGTTAGAAGTATATCACCGAACCATAGTATGTTTCAAGAAACTACAGCGTTTTCAAGGATGTTGGCACAAAACATTTTCGCGATATACCACCATCTCTAATTATAAGTAAACATAACAGTTTTTTTTACACACGCCATGCGGACGAATGTTACCGTACTGCAGAAAAACCCACAATAAAACAAAAAACCAAAGGAAGAAAAGCCAGTCAGCAGAAGTCAACAGACATAAAACATACAGATAATTCCTGAAAGGAATTTAGTCATATATTAGAAGATGACAGTGACAAAAAACAAATAAAGAGACGACACAAAAATTCCTAAGTGGAATATAGTCGACTGGTGAACAACGACACACAAAAAAAAAAAAAACGAAAAAAAAAAAAAAAGATGGGGTTGTTTTCTGGGATATGACTAAATTCCTTTCAGGAATTATCTGTGTGTTTTGTCTGTTGAGTACAGTTTACTGGCTTTACTTCCTTTTTTTTATTGTGGGTTTTTCTGCAATACGAACCCATTGCAAGAATCGTTCAAAGATAACATCTAATTGTAAGTCTTGCGGAGTGCTCAGTTTAAAATGAACAGCCTATACCACTGTTTTTAGTTGAGAAAAAAATTCCGCTGAAGTACACAATTCCCTATCTTCGCCAGCAATGTGTCAAGAGTTCTATTTGCAAAAAAAGCAGCGCAGGTACTAATCCAGCGATGAGTTTTAGGGGAGATGAATTACTATAATAAAAACTTTTATCAAGAGTAGAGCTGTGGCAAACCGACACTTCTTTGGCGTAATGGTTAGAGCCAGTGATTTTTGGTGAAAAAAATTCTGCAACAATTTGTTTCAATGACTCATGGGAACATTTGTTTCTCTACTTTAGGGTCAGTGATTGGAAGTTTTTAACTTTCGGCGTCTCGGAATTCTACCCGCAAATCACAAACGTGTGGTGTCACGGTAACGTTGTTCTGATTGGCACAGTTAAATGAGCCATGCCTCTGCCCTATTATATTTTGCCAATAACCACGAACCGAAATTGCAGATGTGCACACAAGGCATTGAAACAAATGGTTGCAAAATTCTTTTAACCAAAAATCACTGGCTCTATTGATGGTCTACAAGTTTCCTTAAAAATAAACCAATGTCATTCTGAAATGGTCCATCACCAAGTTCAGTTTTAAAGATGTTTACACTGTACATATTCGACTTTGAGGGAGGGGTTAAGGTATGCGACCGCTCCTACCTTCCTCACCCCCTCCCACTTGGATCCATCCCTGCAGCAGCGTAACAGTCCAGGTGTTATGTATGAAACGTCTTTGGTGTTAACAGGTGCGTCACGGTGGACCGCTGGACCCGCACCGGCATGTCGGCGACCTGGGCAACGTGCGCGCCGGTCAGGACGGCGTGGCCGTCGTGGACCAGTTGGCAGCCGCCATCTCGCTGGCCGGCCCGCGCTCCGTCGTCGGCAGGGCGCTCGTGCTCACCTCGGGCCAGGACGACCTCGGCCTCTCCGGCTCCCGCGAGAGTTTCGAGACTGGCAACTCCGGCCCCGCCGTCGCCTGTGGC
The DNA here is from genome assembly GCA_003012365.1 of Medauroidea extradentata. Lineage (NCBI taxonomy): Eukaryota > Metazoa > Arthropoda > Insecta > Phasmatodea > Phasmatidae > Medauroidea > Medauroidea extradentata. The sequence goes on along the minus strand of PNEQ01105368.1, from coordinate 155 downwards.
GTCATCGTGTACAGCCGCCCCAGGCCTCCCTGCCCGCCCGGCGGCTGCCCCGCGGAGCAGCCCGTCTAGCCGCCCCGTCGCTCGGTACTCGCCCGAGCTAATATCTCGACTTTGACCGGGTGCACCTTACTGAAATTTTATAATCTGCTATTTAC
>PNEQ01105361.1:0-39100 GCA_003012365.1 Medauroidea extradentata | reverse complement strand
TCATCATGTTTCGGACGTTCTGACTGTCACGTCGGCCGCCCTCGAAGGGTTAAGACGCAGTTGGGACAGGTATCTATGACGTAGGTTAGGCGGGTTTCCCACTATGAGCCACCCGGGCTTTGAGTCATCGGCCAGTCCTCAAGGTGTTACGAAACAGCCGCCGACCACTGGCCTCCAGGATCATGGCACGCAACACTACTATAAATTATATATTATTTTTGGTTCAACTATTTATGTGGGTCTGCAAATATTTAAAAAAAATTATTTTACGGGGAGGTATTCTTTACGAATGAAACATTGTATATGTTTGGAACTGATTTCTACACAATGGAAAAACCATGGCTTATAACCTAAATTAGTGAAGTGCCTATACACATTTTGAGGATAACGTCTTTGAAGTATAATTTGCTGTTTACAAATAAATTAACAAAAACGCTGAAATATTTATTAATAAGTGATATGAACCAAATTAGTTCCCACGTTTGAAAATGTTCATCAATTTAGCTACCTCCGTGCATATGTTCAGTGTTGCCAATCCAGCCATTCCAAATTCCACAGGCACAACTAAATTCCATACAATTTGGCAGAGAAACAACTGCAACGACTTAACTTATCGCCCTCTCCTTAAGTTTATCCCTTTGGGGGGGGGGGGGGGTCCGCGGTGTCCGAGTGGTCAGACCACTTGACTCCTACCAAGGCGATTCGGGTTCGATCCTCGGTGGGATCGGTCACCGATCTTTCGCACAGGGAAAAACGTGTCGGGAGTTTCCTTCGGCCGGCGGGTTTTCTCGAGGATCTCCTGTTTCCCCTGCATTTCTCATTAATTACTTCTCTATTGCAAGATTTCATTTCATCCTTCAGGATATGCAGGTGCCTATGGACGGCCAATCAGATGTTTGCACTCGGATTATGGTACCCTGTCCTCGGGCACCTTTCCCCATTAAAAACAAAACAAACAACTTTACCTTTATTAAGCTCTTCCGTAACAAACCAAACCTCTTTTCTGAACACCCGATGGCCATCTCTTTCAGCCACGAACATAAGAATCATAAAACAAAACAGATGGTCTTCGAACTATGTAACCATTTTACACACATTCAATGTTCCCAAAATTTTCGCTGTCAGTGTTTTAGCGCCCTCCTCTCCTCCTTCCTCCCGCGCACAGGCCTTTTTCTTACGCGCCGTGCTCACCTATGTACGATGAGTTCAACAGAATAAATTTTTGGAATATATTGTTCCTGAGATTTTGATTTCAAGCATCCACTTTCACGTTCAGATATAATTCTTGAATTATTTCATATTTAACACTACATTCATAAATTATAAATGAGAAATATATTTTTCAACAGCACGTCCCCCACATATCTCATACAGCTATTCATTCCATGCAAAATTTACAAACCATTTTCAAATTCCATACATTTTGTGGAATACCACACACTTTGGCAACACTGTATGCAAGCGCCACTTAGAACTGCGTTCTTTGACCCACGGGAAAACGTATTTTTTTATCCACACGTAAAAAAATTTGTAAGTGGGCACAAAATACTTTGTTGGTATTCACCTTGAATAATTAATTTTATAGCGACAACAAAAAATAAAAAAACACATCACATCCTTTTTACTATGAAATACAGGGACAGTTAAACACAGCACAACGAATTACATGCATACTTGTTATTCTTTGCGACTTAGGCACTAAACTTAAAATAGTGAAATGAGACGAAAACTTTTAGGAAGCAAATATGGTACCCAAATTACATAGGTTTAATTACGAATGTTCTCTGCCAGAAATTGCCGATTCTTGGCATGCTCGAGGACTGCGTTATAGAAACCCTACATACATAAAAAATGCAGAGGTTGAACAGAAAAGTAAAGAGGACAAGAATAACAGTAGTAAATAGCATTCCGTAAGCTCTCCTTTGTTTGATTTTTGCTGAAATGTCTGACTAGTATGTTCAAGAAAGGAAAACATATTGATTCAAAATACTTTATATGCGGGAAATATGCCTTTGTGACCTGAAAATCCCAAATTGTGCATCGGAATATGCCGAAGTAAAACTTATTTGTCTTTCTCCAAATTCAAATTGTGTTGTGATTAAACATATAAAACAATACCCTTAGGTTAGTGAGATTATATGAGATTATTTGTTTACTTTGTAGAGTCAAACTTATTGGATAGACATTTAAATAAAATAACAATTACTTACATAATGCTATGTTTATTGTTAATCATATTTATCTATGGTTTGTAAAATCTCTTTTTTAATGTTTAAAAGATGTATGAATTTTTATGAGACAATATTACTGTATGACTATTACAGGACCAAGAAATTACATTTAGTTACAATCATGTTGCTAGCAAGATCCAGTGGTGTTTCAGTGAAAATGCTTAGTGCTGTTATATTTCGATGTACTTTGCTTGCTTTATATTTGTAACAACGTTAACCCTACTAATAAAATGGTAATACTTATGAATGTTAATGTCTAGTGATTTTAATTTGTAGGGTTGTGTTTCAGGCTTTACTTTCCAGAAACATCTGGGCTTTAGGAGAAATGTTTTCATGAAAAATATTTAATTTTTACACTATCCCGCTCGAAGGAAACGAACAGGTTTAGGGTATATTTCAATATTGTTAAATTTCAGTCTTGGTTAAATGTTGAATTTTTTAATGTTTCACAATGGTAAGATACGCCCGAATGCTGTGTAAGCGACAAACGCAAAAATTCCTTTTTACCAGTGACATTTTAGTATCTTTTTCAGTTGCTAAACTCACGTAGTAATTATATTTATACCGTCGTAAATGATCCAGTAAAATATAGTTAACCCAGACGAATAAATAATAATATACGTATTGTAACTGAAGTAAAAAAAATTCGTATTGAATTATATTATGTTTTGGACTATGTTATGTTGGGCCATGTTCATTAAAAATAGCCGGGTGGATGAACTGCAATGTATTTGTTATCAATAAAACACATGTGTGATGTAACTAATTTTATTCCGTGTTGTAGTCAAATCTCAAATGTATTACCATTATGTATTTTAAAGATGCTCAGTTTTGTCATTGTAAACTGAAGTAATGTCGCAGTTTAGGTACTTTCCTAAAGACGTTAAAATACATGCATTACATACTGCGACGGCGAATATTTCAGTACGAAAACGTATAAACGTATGCTGGCATTTCGGATATGGAATTTGTATTTAGCTACCAAAAAGGAGTGTTTTATCGTGCTTACCTAATATGTACATGAAGTACATAATTACTATAGTATTGGCACTTTATGAAATCCTAAAATATGAAAAAGTTTGACTGTCTGAAAACCAGTTATATATAACTACCTTCCCGGCTGCGGCTTCATCCGTTACTGTTGTTAAAAATTTAACAAAATTTTAGTACCTATTCGTAAAATGTTAAGGTAAACAAGGTACATTCCCTAATAGTTGTGTATCATGTTATGGTAGTTACCGTCGTTTAGTCCTCGGCTATAATTTTTTGTACAAAAAGAAATAAAGCAAATATTTGAGACAGCGACATCTGCAGGTATTCTGTCAAAATTGAACAACATTTTAGTAACTCCGGTTCGATTCCCGGCTGGTTGGATTGTAGTGTTTCATTAGGCAAATCTCCCGTTTCTCCCATCCTCATAGAGGCACTGCTCTGTATCCAGCTCATGTCCCCCCTCACCGGCTATAAGCTTGTCCCGTGGTGGCTGCGTCCTCTATGCTTTTAACATTTCACAGCTTTGTCATATGCATCAAATATAAACATGTTCTGCTACTAACGTTTGCGTGCAAAATATCAGAGAAATTTCCTGTCGCAGTCTATTGCAAGGGATGCTATAAATCTCCCTCACTGCAGACTTACATAATACCCGATAACACCAAGACATGTCATCAGAATTCTTATGTGTGTATGAGATGCAAAACCAAAAGGTGTTTTCATAAATCCAATGACGAAGAGTAACATATCTTGAATTATTAATCCATATCCTTGCTCATTTTGCCGGAATTCTGGAACATTTTACTTCCATTTACACACCTGATGTCAGATTTCGGGGGGGGGGGGGGGAGAATGAAATAACTTGTCACATAAGCTACATTCCTATTCAAAAATAATCTCGTTATCTCCATGAGTTCACGAATTACTGATAATTATTTGGAAACACATTACATTTCTTTAACGGCCTTTTGGGTAAAATTTTGAGGAAAAAACACAATGACATTTCTTAACGGCCTTTTGGGTAAAATTTCGAGGAAAAAACACAATGAAAGCAGTTTTTTTTAAGTATTTATGAAAGCTTGTAAGAATCAATTAGATATCTCAGCAGGTTGGAAAGTATTCGTTTAAAATACATTTTAAGTTTTTCACCCTTCATTTAGAAATTTGAAAAAATTTAAAAATATTGTATGCATATGAATACACTATATTTTGAAGCAAAAATTACGTAATCTCGCAAAACTCATTTACTTCCTGTCACCACTTTAATTTCCCAATTCAGAAAAATTCCTTCTTGTTTGGAGTTCACGGCATGAGGGGAAGTCACCTTGAAAATTTCGGGTGTCTAGGTCCAGAGGTTTGGGCTGTGTGTGTTAGTATGTCCCTAGCCACGCCGCCGTGTCACTCGTGGTGCATGCGATACTTATAGAGATAAGTAATCTCACTACCCACACTCTTCGCCTCTTTCCCCCCTCCACCCTCAAATTTGTTTAGTCCGAGTAGGGAGCGTCCGAGCGATGAGAAGGGCGAAGCAGAAAAGAACAAAGGAAAAAGTTACATTTAAGGTGGTTCAAGCTGTGGCCGCTAGATGTCATAGCGCACAGCGAAGAGAAGTACACCATCACTCCACAAAGGCTCGCTGCCAACTGAATGCCGATATCCGGCTTCCTGCGTTATATACGATCTAACTGCGCGCTGATAGCATACAAGTACGCGTTTGTGGACGGTTTAAGCCTGTTTGCGGCTTATTCCCACACATGACTGATTTTCAGCGTGCACCATTTCCCTTAAGCGGTGACCACAGCATTTTATTCTTGAATAGAATGAAGTGAAGACTAACGCATGCCTCTCATTTTGCACTTTACGAATTCAGGTAACAATTTCGCAGTTACAGCAGTCTAAAAACCCGTTTTTAGCAATTTTGAGAGGCCCGAAAATCATGTTTCTAACAAGCGTGCTGAATTTTTGAAAACATAGAAGCATAGTTTTAGGTATGTGTTCTTCTCGTAGATAAACATAATGTTACAAGTTTGAGACATAAACTTTATTTGTGGGAAATTCCCATGAGTTCTTTGGGATAGAGGTCTTATAATTAGAAATAAAAGAATTAAATTAAGTACTGGATTTAATAGCTCACAAAGCTACGAAATACACAAACCAGTAATCAACTATAACTCTCACAACACAATTAGTTATGCACACAATTACTACTGTGTCACAGACACGTTAATTAACTTTGACAATTAAAGCACAAAAAATGTCTACCATCAATTAATTAAACAGTACAAATCTCAATAAAATTCAGTCATATATCCAATCAACAGTATTTCAAGTAGTGACAGTGTACAACCTTAATAGTCCGCCGTGGTGATGAATCGTCGTGTGCTGCGCAGCACCCCGAGTGCACTGCTGTCTTCACTCTTGAGGTCTTCGGTTCGACTCCCGTCGCGTACCTCCTTCTTCGCCCGTCAGCCCGCCGCAGCAGTCCTCTTGTATCGCCAACACTGCTCCGAAGAAAGCCGCCTGCCGCCTCACAGTAGACACTGACGTCACCAAGATGTCTTCACCAGTCTATCTCCACAACCATAGCACCTTCCTTTAGCACGACCAAAAGCGAACTCTCTCCAATTTGTCGATTCAGCCCTTATATACCATGCAAAACAGCAGGGGAATTACCGCATTACAGGGGTCTAAAATTAGATATTTCATCATGTTTCGGATGTGGTTTGAGTCACGTACGCCGCTTCGCAGGGCAAAAACGCAGTTGGGACAGCTATCTATGACGTAATTTCGGCGGGATTCCCACTGTGAGACACTCGGGCTTTGAGTCATGGGCCAGCCCTCAAGGTGTTTCGACACAGGCACCATCCAGCCCGCCCTCGGAAACACAGCATGCAACAATAATATGAATAATTTAAACGGTTTCGTGTAGAAAAGAATACACGCGACACGCTGCAACGGCCTCCATGCGCCAGTCGAGGACTCCTCTTATTGGTTGCAATGTGTCCGTAAATACGTATTTTACGAAACTATTACCCACGCGCCCTTTGTGCTTATGTAAGAAAAAAACACACTTTGGACAAATATGGCATGTCCTTGTTACGACACTATGTTCATTAATAGCACTGTTTCTAAGGACCGTGTCTATAGACCTCTTTCGAATGACAACCAACTGCTCACCAATGTTTTCTCTATGGGGATAGCAGTTGGTTGTCATTCGAAAGAGGTTTATAATATCGGCCCTAAGTCCTCTAACATAGCTAAAAACAGCTTCTTCAGACTGCCGTAATTCAAAATATACTAACAGGATGTACGCGAAACTCTGACATAAATGTACACTGACCTTTGCTACAGACTTCCAGCAAATAAAACAAAATGGTCGCAGCTTAATGTACCGCAGTAAAAATATATCGGTGCGACTATTGCATGCCTCGTTGTGGCAGTGAAGGATTTTATATACGCGCCAAAGTTGCCATTACAGTTCCGTCTTTCTGAGCTTCTAAGGCGTACTTGTCACGTAAAAAATTAATTACCGCGAAGCCCTGCAAACATTACAAGAGCAGATATGCAGGCTCTTAAATGTGGTCGCCTAGGTGGTGTGTTTAGCACGTTCGAGGTGAAGAATTGTAAAGCTATAAGACTAACATAGCATGCACACCACGCTTCACCTTAGCCTCTAGGCGCAAGGTGATGATCTGGCGCGCAGTCTCCTCGCAGACAGATCGCCTCTATTAGACATTCAATGGTGACCGTCTCACTTTATGACGTAATGTGACACATAAAGGTGGTGAAACCACTAATGGCTTTTTGAAGGTTCTGCACTAAGATTTTCGTGCTTATAAAGGTCCGAAAAGACTAATTTTGGCTATTTTTGAAAAAAAAAATTAAAGATAACTGGAAGACCTAAAACTGGTAAACACGAATATGTAAGGTTTTTCGATTGCTATTCCTAAGTATGCATCCCCTCGCTCGTAAAGCAATTATCGTCTAAACTCCTTTTGGCCTAAGTTCTGAGGTGAAGCTTCCATTTTGTGCGCTACACTCTGTTCGTGGATCTATGACGAAGCTGTAATTTCGTCACCAAACATTTAGCCAAAGAAAATTAACTAAAGACTTACAATTTTTTTTTTTTTTTTTTGTTACGTAGCTTTCGTGAATTAATCTCCAAGAAGTTTTAGTCACTCAGAGGCGCATCATCAGTAGTGTTCATGACGAAGCCATTTAAGAACTGTTGAGGTAAATACTGTGCCGTATTATATACGTCACGACTTATATAAATTAAATATTAAGATGTTTTGTCTATATTCTTATAAATTTAGGTTCATTTTCTTAACTTTTTTTTTATTTCATTGATATTAACTTGTTTACTTTATACCAACAGTAATTTGGTGTTATACAGTAATTTTATTTTATTCTGGATGTTTCAGTACATTTTATTTTTCATTACAGTCTATCTTTCCTTCACGTGTTAGTTATGAGTAGAGCCGATTCAGGCTGCAGTAACGTGTTCTTTGTTAGCTGGATGTGCTCGGCTACGTTTTGCATTCCTTAGCCGAAGCTCTAATTTCTTCTTTATTTTTCTGTTTCTTCCTGCAGTGCGGACATTTGCTGTGTCAGGGCGCGTGTACTTTGCATGTCCATCACGTGATTTCGTCCTTTCTGTGCAGCTCTGTACACGTGAAAGCATTGTGCTCCTTGTCGGTAGGCGATTCTGACTGCCCCTGCCATCTAGTGGGGCGTTTTAAAGTTATTCCGTTGCGCCTTTGTTTGCACTCTGTTACCTCTCCTCATATATTTTTCCAGCACTCTTTGTACGGCAGTGATAGAGTCATGATGTGTCACTGTGGTGCGTGCGTGCTCGTGGGTGATGTTCTTCGGAACGTAGACAGCCGATTATGGCGTTACTATTCTTTTAATTGCCCACGTAGTATTTATAGTCGTAGAACTGTGGTTTGTTTTTTTTTTTATTTTGTGATGTGACGTCTTCTTCAATCCCTCAAGGTTAGTACTCGTCCGTTTATTTTCTTTCATCCGCGACTATTTTGTCTTTTTAAATGTCTCTACTTATTCTATGTGCTCACTGTGTTACAGTGAGGGTCCACGTCACTGACACTAAGTTGGTTCACGTCCTAGACGTCTTTCTTTCCAACTTTTCACATTGCCGATGAGGCCGGTATGGTTCCAACTTCTCGGTGTTGCGCACCATGGCCGCTTCAGCTTCCATCACAGGTTTGCTCCGGCCTGCATCTCCCTGCCTTTGGTTGGAATGCTGGCATGGTGTTGCTTTTGCCATTGGCGTGTAGCTATCTCCCGATGGCATTATTTTCACTTCAGGATTAACACGGCTTTCGTCGATCGTCAGCTAAGTCTGTTCTTTTGTTCATTGGATTTAATTCTTAATATTTTTGCGTAAACAATTTTTATGGACTTTTAAAAGATTGATGTTATGATCCTGATAGGCTATATAATTTTGTTTTTAAATAATAAATACAGCATTTGTTTTAATGTAAAATTTAAGTTTTAATATTATAATTTGTTTTATTAATGATTTAAAAGTTTTATATCTTAACTTCCGTAATAAATAATGTGCGGGGTACCCCTTTTATCTATACCATCGTTTGCACATAATTTTAATAATTAATTTAAACTATTCATATAGGCTTACATGCCTAACATATTTCAATGTTATTTACAGGTATAACTTGCTTGTTTGCATATTTGAAAAGAAAAACTATTTAACTTAAATAAGAAATAAAAATAAAAATAATTTCATTATTTAACAAACCACAAATCAATGTCTTATTATTTATAATTCTTCCTCTGGGAATTTTTACGATTTTGAAGTATCTAGTAAGGTTAAGTTATATTTTCTAAACACCTTACATTTTTCTATTTTAATTCTTTTGTGCGGGGTGCTTGTGGCCTAGTCGTCTTTCTCAAGTGTTTATTTTGTGTGTTTTATCGCATTTATTTGTATGTTTGTTTGTCCTGTTCTTTTGTTTATTTTGCCACTTTGTTTCTTTTTTAATGCGTAGCTGTTTTGAACAGGAGTTTTGTTTAGCGATTATAAACACTTGAGTGTATTGCTTCCATTATATTAATTTTATTTTCTCACCGAAGCACACCGGCACAATACAAGGCGTGTGTTTCCCTCCATTTTGTATACAGTACTTCCTCATGGCGCTGAATTAAGTTTTCCTTATTTTCCAGCCGGCGATGATGCCATAGCCGGCTACTGTCTTTCTCTATCCCTTCTGACAAGACGCGGTTAGGATGGTGAGCGGGTCAACTTCCGGTTCCGCAGCTCCGGCACATAGTAAGTCACACGTATGACAGCTCTATGCACGGCAAGTGTGTAAGTGAACAACTTCTAGTGACGATGTATCAACTGCACGTCGCTTGTCTGGTTATAGCTGGAGCCTTGCTAAGCGCAGCAGCCCTCGACCCAGGAAGATGCGTCAAGTTCATACCGTAAGTAAGTTGTCTTTCTGGGCACTCGGGTGGCTTTGGATAAACTTGTCAAAAATGTAATATAGTTGTTATTTTGTTATCTCTGAGTCACAGTCGTTTAAGCTTACACCATGTAAGGTCATAGAGCGAGTGGCGCAACGGTAACGCGACGGACATGCATATCTAGAGGAGCTGTGTTCGATTCTCAGCTGCAGCTATCCTAAATACAATTTTTTTAATTTTTTGTCAGAGATCGTTCCAGACGAATGATCGGCCGGTTATTTATCAAAGGTAATAGTCGATTCTTCTACAACACCCTAAAAGGAAATTTAAAAATATACAAGGATTGTCTTTGCAATATTACAAATCCTTTTAAATATACAAATCTATTTTGTAAAAATCATCTCTTTATAAAAGCTACAAAAGTAAAGTTTTTAATACTGTAAAATAATGCCATGTATATACCAACAGTTCCTGCATTTACATTTTTCTTTTGTAAATTTAACAAAACATTTATTATTTTTTGTTGTACAAACTTTGGTAAATATCATAACACATATATGTATATTTATTTACATAAACATATATCTTGAATTGAAAACAATCAAAAGTCGAGAATCCAAACACTTAGCACAAAAATACCCAGAAAATTATTTTGAAAATTTGACTCGAGTGCAAGGCTACATGAGAGCGTAAAGAAGGTACGTGGTGCGACAGTTCCAGAAAAAATCTGCATAATACATCAATTGAGCAGCAAAATATGTGGGGTCAGATACTAAATCGAAACAACTAAGTTACTATGTAAAATATTACATTGAACAACACTATGGTCCGGAAACAAACACTAATCGGTCATATATACATAAAATATATAAGAGCACAGCAACTGAACACTGGGCTGAAATTAACCTCGTTTACACTCGACCATGTATGCCAAACAGAGACGTTCCCTCCTAGCCACCTAAAGTAAAAAATGATACGTTACGAAGGCTGCACGACCTTGTATATTGCCAAAACGGGGAGGCCTTCCAACCTGAGAACCGCCGATCAAAGTTCAAGTCGCCTATCATACCCGCGAATTATCTTCGTCTTGGTGGCTCTGCGATAAACTAGCACAGCCAGTATGTATAATACCTCCGACGTCATATATATATATATATATATATATATATATATATATATATATATATATATATATATATATATATATATATGGACATTTTTGAATTACAGAAACTGCAACTTCAAGGCAACAAACCTTCGTAACATGCGATCGCAATGTTACATTACCCATGACAGTGCTAACTCACGTAGGACGTGATCCTTGAACGATTCCTACAAAGGATAATTACTATGCACTGAACCATTTTTGTGCGAGCTTGCAATAGAATACGTACACAAAAATGGTTCAGTCTATACTATACAGGATGAGTCGTGAATATACACTAACCCAACATGAGTGCAATCCTGAAGGCAAATGATTACGTACACTACATGCAATTTTGGGGATAACGTGATTCATGATGGTGGTACATGGCTTGAAAAGATGACTGAAAATATGTAAATGTACAATTAAATGGCAAGAAAATTACATTAAGAAACTGATACTTAATTCACGACAGTGTTCAGGCTGCCTATCACTATTTCCTATGGTTACTTGCCGTTACATAATTTACCTATACATGAAATAACAGTCTTTAATGACATTCGCTTGTCATTTTATGGTGCATTTTCACGTTTCAAATCTCCACTTTGAGGCCATCTACTACCCTAATCAATCACATTAGGGCCAATGTTACATTCAGTGGCTATAATTATTTGCCCTCCGGTCGGGTTAGCATACATTAAGAACTCATCCTGTAAATAATGTAAAGCAGTTAAGCAACTCCCAGACAAAGTGGAAATAGTTTGTATGTGTTACAATCACAGTTTAAAATAACAGACAACATATATAACTACTTAAGGGGACGCTTAAACTGTAATACAGAAAATACTAATATGTATTGTATCGTGATAACTAAAGAGTCACGGGAGTTTCTGAAATTGGCTCTATATAGACGCATTACAGTTCTGTATGTATTTTGTACATTATTGATAATAGATGTTGTGTTTATTTTATTCAGGCGAGATATAATTATTATATTGTATTAGATATTATCTTAACTCTTACATTTGTATGCTGTATTTATTAAGCTATAGTGTGCATAGTAAAAGTTAAGGCAAGCCTTTACAATATTTTCAATCAAAACTTGCTAAAATATTGTTCCAGAAAAGAAATTAAGAAAAATTCAGCAGCACGAGTGAAATGGGCTATGAAGGATGTCCCCTAACACATGCACACTGTACCTTGGCCACACTTTCCATATTTTAAAGTTGTGTTTTACATCTACAGTCTCAAAAATACAAGTGTTTAAACAAGCAATTTATAACCCAGATATTGTATACTGTATTAATGTTGGGTATTGTACTATGTAAGTGATCTACGAGCCGTTTGACGTAAGCGATTAGGTAGAATACATTATAGTATCTTGTGAACGCATAAAACCGAAAGAATAACATAAAAACCTATAAAAGTGTCAGAGAAAGAGTATTATTTTATAGCTGTGACGTAGCCTGACAGATATCCTGCTTAAAGATTCTGACAGTCATACAAGATATTCACAATACACAATCATTCAACAACAATACAAATAGAGCCTGGTATGGCAACACACACAAAGTTATTTATCGACAAATTTGTGCATTGTTTAATAATTATTTCAATATTTATTTTGGGGGGAAATTTCTGTCACATTGGATTTATGTTCTTCAATAAATAAGGAACTAGAGGCAATCTTTTGTTTTCTGTCTTTTGACAGGGAACAGTTCAGTAGCCAAAATTAACTTTTTGGATTCCATACTATGTGTGTGGTCTCTTTTACTGTTCTGACCAATGAAGCCGTTCACGCAAGATAATCACGTTTTTATCAGTACTTTTCGTTACAAAATAATGACGGTATCAAATTAAACATTTTAAAAATATATATAGTTTTAACGTACTTGTCAATAACGCCGAATCTGTTAAACATTTACAATGAGGCAGACTATAGTATGGTGAAACATCCACCGCCTATTTAAAAATTTTTATTTTTATGTAACTGTAGCATCCAATTTTTTATATATTTGACCACGACGGGTCGTAGAATATGGCATAACGGTAAAGACAACACTATAATAATAAATATTTATTTATCAAGTTAGTGGAACAGCACAACAGTTTCTTGAAATAACAACCTTGAATTCCAGAAGCCATATTAATAAGCTTTTTTCTTATGCTATGTTTTATTCTACACCCTATCATTATCAAAGGTGAAAAGTAAAGCATTCGGAAGAGTAAAAGTTAGTTCAAAATTCACAGCCTATAAGCCAAAGACAGATTGGAGACTAACACAGATGATCCACATAGTGCTGATTTTTCCCAGCCCGTGACGCGGTTACTAAGAAAGGAGGTCTGCTGCGATGGATACAAGCTCATCGACGGCAACCACTGCGTCCCTGAATGCCAACCAGAGTGCCAGAACGCGAACTGCACGATGCCAGGCATTTGCACATGTGACGAGGGGTACATCCTATTCTCCAGGAACAGGTGTGAGCCAAACTGCGCAGAGGACTGCATGAACGGCCAGTGCATCGCCCCAAACACCTGCATATGCAATGAGGGATACATCTTCCTGAACAAGTGTGAGCCTATCTGTGTGGAGGACTGTGTGAATGGCTGGTGCAGTACCCCGAACACCTGCGCCTGCCACAGTGGCTACGAGAATAACGGTAAATCAAAACCCCTATTTTTACTTCCGGGAAATTCTGATACATTTTGAATTAATTGTTAATAATTTTTAAATACATTTATCTTTAAATTGCTGCTTGGACGAACGTATCTATACTCAGAAAACTGGCCATTTCTATTTTTTTTTTTTTTTTTACCGAGAGGACATTTAGTTGAAGGCAGTATGTCACGATACAATGTCCTGTGCAACGTCTGCTGGAAGCTTTCACGAGACTTGTTAAGCGAGAGATAATTTGTGTAAATGAAGAGGTTTACTTACCAGTGTATCGCAATCGTTTCATAAGGCTTTCTTTACTTTCTACAATAATATTTGCGAGGCTTTAACAAAACAAAATAAAAATAAATAACAAATATTATCTTCACTGTACAACCCTTATCACCATTAAGTTTGGTTAAAATCTCTACATTGTAGCAAAAGGTTTTCTATGATATTACAGTCGACCGATTACCAAATATTCCACGAAATCGACCAGAAAATTGCAAATACTTTCACATGTTTCTAGCTATATGAGTTTCTATGGACTCTCCCAAGGATACTGCCAACATAGGCATGCCCGACAGTTAATTTGAGGAGGGGGAAGGGAAGGGCCAAACAAGTCCAGTGACTGACATGCCAATCAACTAGGGGCCCTAGGGTCCTCTCGTGGAAAATCTTGATTTCAAGGTGCAGAATGGGAGTCATTTACGTAGTTTCATATGTTTAAACTTTCAAATTACGACTGATAGGGATATTAATATATTATTATTAGTTATTTTGTTTTTTAATGTGTGTAGATATTTATTCGTCCTAAGCAGTGGATGTTGGAATAGAAGCTAATTTGGAGTTGACAGTGTTTACAGTAATTGTCAAAAATAACATTATTATGTTATTAATGTTTTACTATTTGTTTGTGGTATGGGGGGAGAGTAGTAAACCTTAGTCCGCCTTTTTTATGTCCCTAAGTTTGTCAGACTAAATCTATGATGTTACTTAAATTACAACCTACTTACTAACAATAAAAAAAACTCTAGGCATAAGGCATTGATTTTTTGTTTGTTTTTCATTATGCTGTAGATGTTTTAGAAATGTTAAAAATAAAAAAATCCAGATTTTGATAACATAAAATTTATATAAAAGTACCAGTATTTCTTTTAATAAGTATTGTTATAAAAATAATACATTCAATGGTAACATGTATTTATGAAAAACATCCATTTCAACGCAAATACTTTTTTTTTCAATCCAAACCAAAAATCTTAACTCGTCTATCAATTGAAACCACAAAAATTGCCGGCTTCGTTTCACAAACCAGTTCAAATCGCTATCCGAATCGGTACCATGCGCAGTCTTTTGTTGCAGCTGTTTAGAGAGCCACACTGTAGAGTGCTTTTAGAAGCCATGATGGAATGCCCCCTCCCCCCTACCCAAAGGAGAACTGTAGGACTTAACCTGGTGTTCGGGGTGGAGGAGGACAGAAAAGAAGCCAGCAGTTCAAATAATTCACGGTTTGTGCTGTTGGGAGGGGACCTACCACCCACAGACCTAAGCAGTACATAGGAGCAGCTACCCTTCGCAGCTATTCACAGCAAATTACTGCCACAGTAGCACACCGAAGTGTACAATGGGGCAAGCCAGAGACAAATCGTACATCCTGAGCGAGGCCAGCTTTATTCCCCTACTTGGAAAAACATCCCAGGCTCCCCACTAAAGAGAAAACCCTTGGTGCCATTTCAGAGGACTTGTAATCCTGCTAGGACGGCACCAGGTGATACTACGTGAGTGTACATATACATGTACATTGGCTCCGCACCTAGATTTGCCTGCTGGGCCAGTGAGAAGGGTTCGCTATTCCATCACAAACAAAGACACCCTGTAGGGTCACACAATCAGAAGGTAGAACTCATAAGCGAAGATAGACCCTCATTAGGAAGGAGAGCCTCGCCTTGGCCTCAGACAATGAAAGAGAGAAGAAAGATACGATGGGATCTGTGAGATGAAAAGAGTAAGTGTGATGAGAAGGTAGAAGGTGAAGGAAGAAAATGAGATGAAGGTCCGAAAAAATGTCATGTCCTGACCGCACCCCGATTAGTCGCCTCTTACTACAAGTATGGGTCGGCTGTTGTGGTATTCTTCCCCGCCACCACACACACACACTAACACTGGGAGCCGTCAGAGGGAACCTCAGCTTTACGAGTCTGGCATGAAACGTGGATGTATTTTCAAAACACTTGTGGCTACCTTCTTATAAGCTAAGGTGCAGGTGATGACACTTCCGGAGAAATGACACCATCACTGGGACGAATCCTTACTTATTCTAGGATAAGAGCCTGGCACACTGCAATACTCCTGTGCATTCGCCACCCACCATTACTGTTAATCCCCTTCCAACGTTAAATAGAACACTTTTGTCACATCGGTCAGCCTAACCTCCTACCAGCCTAACCTCCTACCAACCTGACAGCCAGCTCTGACTGTCCCACAGACCGGTTGTCTAGTTGGCAGATTACCCTTGTTAAGAATATGGATATAAACGGCAAAGAGCACGCAGCAGAGCCACATTAGTTGGTTATCCAGGTATCTTTCCACACTGTGATAGCAGCGTCACTCCGATACTGTGGACGGCTAAATACCACGACACTATACTAAGTGGAAGGTACCAGCATTATCCTAATTGTTTGACAGTTGTACTGGCAGAACCTTGTACATCTGTTTTCAGACAGTTGTTTTGACTTTCCTGTAGACAGCTGATTCAAGGAAATGTTAGTCCACGCCACGCTTTAATTCTGCACAAACACTATATTGAATATTATACTGTGCAACATACAGGTCTTTCTCGTATGAAAACAGTTTTTTTACTATTCTTAATGCTAATATATGTAAAAATATGCATAATTTAACAGTTAGCCGAATGTGAGCGCGCGTGTGTGTGTAAACATTAATTGTGATGTATACATAACTACTAAGAACCTGTTTAAAATGGAATTCTTAAATGAGACGTTTAAGTAGTTAAGTTTTTGGATTAGTTTGTAACTAATAAATAAAATTATGTTTTGTATTACATGTAATTCCAATGCATGACATTTTATATGGTATCTTTTCAAATGTTCCAGGGACATTTTCATGCAAGATCGCAGACTCCCCAATAGGAAGATGGCCGATATCAGTCACATTCTTCGTATGCATGATAGTCCTGTCAATGCTGATGATGCTGGGTTCTGCATACGCTGTGGCAAACATGTTGAAAGAACACATAATATGGCCTTTTGATACCCTATGTGGTGAACAATGATTCTGAAATGTCACTAGGTAGAATTTGAAACATAAACCACTATCTACATGTTTTATGACATAACTTCAGCTCTTATAAAAGCTCACGAGATTGTTAAGTTTTGGCCGGGTCTGGTACAACTGCGAACTAAGAACCATCATTCAGTGACAATGTTTTTCTTTTACGACATAATTTCCCTAGCTATCCTCGGAAACCTAAATAACGTCCCCAATTTGCCTCAACATATTTCTTTCCAACCTTCCTTGATGCACCAAAACGCACATGAACTCGTCACATAGAGACCCGTGAGGACTTTCTTCTCAAAGTGCTTGGAAACCCAATTCCCTAAGAAATTCCTTGTGAAACTACAATGGTTGTTCTTGTAAAACAATGAAACATTGTGTTTGTAAAATAATGTGATAAAATTATATTTGTTCTCGCAATATGAAGAAACGAATTTTTAAATACTTTTTTTATTCTGATCATGATACTGTATTAGTTTGCTACATAATTTTAAATCACATTATTGTAAACATAATAATTTGGCAAAAAATTTTGCGGAAGCAATCAGCTAACACAAATTTTTTCTGAGTAACTACGAAATAAATGCAAATGCTCTATACTTAAAACACAGCCAAAACACAAAACAACTTATTAGTAGTTAGGAATAGTTCGTACAGGGACAAGGGGCTGAGGGTTGAGATTGAGATGTTGACCTTGACCTCTGACAAGACATCTGCCTGCATGTTGTGACGTCACGGCCCCGGCCGCCATGTTGAATGACCTTGACCTTTAACCTGACCTTGACCTTGATGTCAAGGTCACCGAGTCTCAAATTACCCAAATTTTCCAAAATTAAAACAATTTAAAAATTTAAAAATTCTAAAAAAATTTAAAAATTCTAAAAAATTTCGAAAATATATTACTTCCATCTTGTTTCCAGGCACCATATTGAGGTTTCTTCCGAGCCTTGTGGAAAATTTATGATTTTGCATTCCATCATTCCATCCCATCCATCTATGCATTAAAAAATTAAAAATAAAATCAATTAAAAAAAACTATTTTATTTAAAAATTATTTAGTAAAAAAAATACATTGTGTATGCTCGGTCATGTTCGTTATCCTTCGGCAATCTTTGGACATGTTCGGTAACCTTCGGCTCGACATTGAAGTTATTGCTAATGCCACAATGTTGTTCCCGAGTTGTCTACTAGGGGCGCTGTTGTCATCTCGTATTCGAATTATCTATTATTTTATTATAGTGTTGTAGCTACTATGTGTAAGGTTCACATGCTATGCACTATACATGTAAAATCAATCAATATTATTTATTATTTTATTTCTTGCGCCACATACCCGATTGATTATTGATCAATCCAAACAATTAATAATTTTTAATAAATTTGTAATATTACACGATTCAATTAATCAATTATAGCATGATCATATATCATCGAATCTATACACGATCGATTTACGATAAATTCAGTAATTTATTTTGATACTTACTTACACAACTCCCAGACATGACGGGCAGCACCCGACCAGCAAGGAACTGACTATAGTTTTGTATAACCATGCAGTTTTTTACAGTACCTTCCCCTCTGCCTTCTAACACCCTCCTTCCTTGGCACACGTATCAGAACCAATCCCATCTTCTCTTCCTACATCACATGACCTTGAACTGTCATTGCACTTCCCCCTCCTTTCCCTTCTTCCTCATCATTATTGCTGTAGATGTCAGAACCTATCCCATCTTCTCTTCCTGCATCAAATGACCTTGAACTGTCGTTGCACTCCCCCCTCTATTCCTCCATCATTGACAGGCAAGTCACAACCTGTCCCAGCTCACTTCCACCTCTATACCCCCATCACTGAGAGGCAAGTCACATCCTGTCCCAGCTCACTTCCTTCTCCTTTCCCCTCGCCCTCACCATTAATGCCACACATGTTTGAATCTGTCGCAGCTTCTCGCCCAACATTACATGACCTTGACCTGTCATTGCACTTCCTCTATATCCCCATAATTGTCAGGTATGTCACAACCATTTCCAGCTTCTCGTTCTGTGTATACCAGAGCATAATTAGCTTCTCGAGCCCAGTCTTTATCATGTTGCTACCCATCATCATTTCCTATAGCCTACATCTTCTTTTCTACATCTCATTTAATTTTCATTTTGTAACACTCGTTTTTACACATTTATTCGACATGATATATACACGGTTCATGCAATAATAATGAGAAAAAAGGTACTAAACATAAAAACAAATTAAATTTAAATATATTGATTCGTATTAACGCGGATGCTGGGGGGGGGACATGTATATGACGATGAAACTGACTCGGTAGGTGAGTCAGACGGAATATGGGTTAAAATGTTACAGGAGTGGACCGGCTAGCAGGGAGAGCTGAGATAAGATGGATAGTGGGAATAGGGCACATGGCGGAAGCCGCGGAGGAAACCCCCTTTTATGATGATCCCAGGGTCAACAGGCCGAGGACCATAGGGCAGGCTATATACAAGTGGATTGATGCACCCTCAAACGACGGATCTTCAGGAACTTGTTAGGGCCAGTCCCCATGCCACAACACACTCAAATTTACGTTAAGCTTCACTAGGGATGGGATGAGCCAAGAACACTACTTGCAAGTAAAAGACGCAGATAGTTTTTTGAAATTTACTCACCATGAACAAAAAACCTGGAACTCGCCGAAGGCCAATGCCAGTAAAGCGGATCTGGAGCACAAACCTCTCCAGTAGGTGACTCGGTAAAACAGCACGGGGCTGGTTGGTATACTTAATGTGAAAACTTACGCCCCTGGACGCGACGGCCGGCAGGGGATGAGGAGCCCCGGGTCAAAACAGCAAAAATGGTTCCTGTAAATTTAATTATAACTATTGTAAACTAAAGATGGCTGGTGCAAAACTGATGAAGGACCCGGGTAGACAAAAACACGTCTAGCTCCTCGATGCGTCTAATTCCGACTAACTGAGAAATGGCATCCTTCGTCGCCAAGCCAGCCCCGCAAGGGGGTGACTTCGCATGGTGCAAAATAGTTCCGATACAAACACATTAAATAAAACGAAATTACATAGTATACAATACAAAATGGATACTGGAAAAATTGCACAACATATTAAAGCATTACTGGTAATTTTTGGAATGTTTTACCTTGGAATATTGTTCCTGTTGCATCATGTTCAAGCTGATACAACACACACAGCATAGCTGATGCAACTGAATAATCGCGATTGAAAATGAACGCCAAATATTAATATACATTTGGAAAAACATTATTACAATTATTAGACACTTGAAAAACGTAACAAATAAAGAGTAAATTTAAAGAAACATATTTTAAAGCAATATTTATTATTTACAACATGCACTAAGTGTAGGCCATACTAAACAAGTACAGTGCAGCAGACGGTATAGTGGGAGGGTGTGCTAGGCACACGTCAAATGACCCCTCCTTGTGGAGGCCGTCTGCGCACTGTGCAAAGTTGGAATGTGAACACGAAACAGCTGGTAATGTTGATACTGGTAAGTTGCTGCTGCAGCAGGGGAAATGGAGTCACCGTTGAGTGTATGTGGTTGTCATGAAGACCGCAGACAGCAGAGGAAGTAGAGTCACTCAGCTTTGTTTACAAATAGACGTGATGCAGAAATCACTTTGCAACACAGTACTCTGGTAGTTATATGTAAAACTCAGTAACACAGAAACGTAGCAATCCACAGTGGTTTGTCAGAAGTACTGGTGCCGAGAGGAGAAGTAGTGGTGCAGGACTGATGATTACTTTTGAGCTCGTCGCAGGCAGCGGGCGAACCATGGCGCTGTGGAGCTGGACGAGTGCCGCTAGCATGACTCGTTGACGAGCCGCCACTCGCCGCTATCCCCAAGTGCAGGTCGAAGTGCTGAGGCATTCTGACGCAAGTCAAAGCGTCCCAGGGGAACGAATGACTGTTGGGCATAGAAGGACCGTTGAACTGGCTAGTGATTCACCGAATCTCTCGAAGCGAGCCATGTAGTCACCACTTCGTCAATGTTCGTCACCTCTCCGTCAATGTTCGTCACCACTTCGTCAATTTTCGTCACCACGTCGGTCATGTTCGCTGTTCGCCTTCGCTTCAACCATGAGCACGAGCTGTTTGACTAAGTTCGTCACCACTACGGTCGTGATCACTATGTTGGTCACCGCTTCGTCTATGTTCACCACCGCCACCTTGGTAAAGACAATGGCATCTTCGTTTGTGACTGACTATGAGTGCTTCGTCCCTGGTAACGAACCTATCGATGGTTTTGCGAGCACTTCGGTAAGAAGAGAGGGACATCATCATCTTCGTTAATGACTGTGAGCACTTTGCCTATGACCACATGCTTTTCGCAAATGTACACGAACTCAACTGTGTCTCTTGGGACAGCTTCATTGAGAATGATGGCGACGTTTCTATCCAGGACAATGTACCATAGGTGACGTTTCTGCTAGGATGGCTATGTCTTCAAGATTATAACGCAATTACTTGAAACTTATGAGCGAACAATGATTTGGTTTTTTCGTTGTAAATAAACACTATGGCTTAACAGAGTTTCAATGATATGGTTGAGTTGATTTTTAAGAAGATCGTATGTATTCAAGAGAAGCCTTATGATTTTATGTAGTTTGCATATTATATAAATATGTATTGTAAATAAATTTCAATTTTTTGGAAAAATGTATGATTTGCACCCTGTATGCTTGACATGTATTATAACTAAATTCTGTGCAAACATAATATATTAAATAAGCAGAAAGGAAGAGTCATGATAGAAGATGAAACTTGTGTCGAAGTTAGCCATGGGATATTATATATTGTGGGGCTGAGTATAGAGAATGTTATCAGTTTCAAGAAGTTTCATTTCTCTGTTACTGGGCGCGGTTTCGGAACTTTGGACAGAGCGAGTTTAGGGACCCTACTCTTCAATTGTAGTCATAGTAGATGTTGTCTTATTCCATTTATCCCCCCCACCCTTCTTGACTACTCACCCATGAACAATTTTTCATTGATTATTCTTGCTGGTTGCTGCATTTCTTCGTAACAGATGTCACTACGATATATTTCTACTTGGATTTATATGTACAGTATAGTAAACAACTCTTGTATTTTGACATATTGGTTTTTAGAAACACTGCCCGCGTAGCTGCAAACTAGTTACGTTCCATGTTATGTACCGGTTTTATTACTATTTCATTGCAAAACTCGCTCAGTCCATAGAGACGTAAAAATCAGAACTCGCTCAGTCAATACATGAAAAGGAAATATCAGAACTCGCTCAGTCCTTAGCGCAAGGATAAAAGTTATCGCAGCTCGCTTGGTCCATGAAGGAGTTACAAGCAACTGATGGTTCCGTGACATACATATTCTGCCACACGTGCGCTAGTATCGCACTAAGAAGTGCAACATAGAGGTTCTAGTCTGCGTGGGTATGTTCTTTGGTGGTATGCTTGTTCTGTGAATAGTTTGTTATTGTGTTTGCATTGTGCTGCTTGGTATTAGTGTGCTTTTAGTGGCTCTGTATTTGACACGTTATAGTTAATAATGGTAAGTTGTGAACATTATATTAATTTTACATGTTGTTTATATCGAGTAAAATATGTAAGTAATCGATTTTGATTATATCTATGCGTAGGATATGGATTCGGAACAGTACAGTACGCCAGTTGGAGTTGCAAAAAGAGGGCGGAAGAGAAAACGCGATAAGCGGCCTCCAAGCAGGCAGAAGTCCAGGAAATACACATCACAGGGTAAGATACCAACAATAGACTGCCCTCACATTGCATCTGTCAAGCGGGGCTGCTGTGCTTCTAACCTATCTACCAAGAATGCACAATATTTTTTGAAACTTTGTACAAGGAAGGTGGAAAATTTGCACAGGACAAGCATTTGTTAAAATACATGTCTATAAGTAATCCAAAACCGTAGAAGGAAGGAAGATTCGAAGAGAAGCAGGCTGGTACAAGTTAAGTACTCCATTTATACACAAAGTGAACCATCAGTAACAGTGTGTGTCCAAGCGTTCCAGTCCATCACATGTACTTCCAGGGACAGACTGGTGCGGCTAGCGAGAACATTTAGGGCAAATGGTTCATCTCCAAAAGAAAAACGTGGAGGGATGAATTTGGCACGGCGTGAATATCACATGAAGACAACGGAAAGCATTGTCAAACACATCGGCCAGTACAAGTGTCGCGAAAGTCATTATGGGCGAGCAAAGTCTGTGAGACATTGTTTATCACCAGAACTATCTGTGACAAAAATGTGGCGCCTCTGGAAATCTCGTCAAGAACCAAAATGTTCATACAGAAAATTTCATAACATATTCATGACTAAATTTAACTTGGGTTTTGGCAATCCTCGAACAGATGTTTGCTCATTCTGTGAGGAACAAAACAAGAAGTTGAAGCTTGCAACTGAAGAAAAGGAGAAAAAGACGTTTATGCTTGACAAACGTTTCCGCAAACTGAGAGCGAAGAAGTTTTATGCACACCTGAAAAGTGATCCACCTGAATCAATAACAGTTGTGTTTGACTGTCAACAGAATCAGCCGCTCCCTAAACTGTCGGTTAGTGAAACATTTTACAGTAGACAGGTATGGTTGTACAATCTCACATGTATGGTTTATCATGGCTCAAGATGGCTCCAGTGATGTGGGGAAGGAGGAATACATAACATTTTACACTTGGCTAGAAACACAACACGGAAGAAGTTCCAACGAAATCTCCTCGGCATTAGTTCACTATTTACAGAATTTGGAAAGCAAAATTCCCTCTGACATTCATACATTTCGTCTATTCAGTGATAGTGCAGCATCGAAAAAAAAATATCACTGTTCTTGCTGCGTTATGTGAATATTTGAACTCTTTCAACAAGGTGGAAGATAATACATAATTACTTCCCTATCAGAGGCCATAGTTACATGCCACCAGATCGCGTATTTGGGCGTGTAGAGAAAAAATCTGCGGAAGAAAGAAGTAATAGTAGCTCCCACAGAGTATTATAAAATCTTTCAACAGCATGGTAATGTTTTGATATGCGGAACTGACTGGAAAGTGAAGGACTACAAAACTGTTGCACACATTCGTTGTAGGGCCCCACTTTCTTTCAAAATTTCAGAGCAGAAGGTAATCACATATTCAAAGGTTAACCATCAAGTTCGTATTTATTTTCGCTCCCTCTATGACTGGGGAGAGACATTTTGTTCTTTACTCAAAAGGGGTAAAACTTGGACGGACTTCTTTGAGTCTCTGCATAATGTTGCACCTGCAAGCAAGGTTTCAAAGGAGAAAGCTAATGATGTTAGGAAACTTTTGAAGTATTTCGCAGTGCCTCCGGATTCAGATGACTTTTACAAAAGTGTTTTGATGTCTGATAACCGTGCTGTGGACAACAACACAGTAGTTGTGTACGATGCACATGAACCATCAAATAAAGTTTTGTTGTTATGCATGGGACTTCATGGACAACCTATAGATGCAACCATAGTTAGTTACAACAAAGCAAACATTTTGTCCTAATTCTCCCATGTTTATGTCGGATGTCCATCATTCTATATATTATTGTTAGAACATTATTGTACTTTTATTTCTTTTCAGTTGATATGCATTAACAATATTTGTTAACGACAATGGACTAAGCAAATTTTTTCCACATATTATTCAATGCGTCTTTATATTATCGCCATGGGATTTTCATGATTTCTGTTACTAACAAGTATTATGTCTTTTTGTGTTCCCAATTGATTGCTTTGTTTATTAAAGGGCATTAGTGGCTCTAATAGTGTGTACTCTTTTATTGCTGTTTCTGGCATATCATGTAAATGGACTGAGCGAGTTTAGGGACCCTACTCTTCAATCGAAAACCAAGGGATGGAGCTGATGTAAACACAGAATGAATGAGTGGTATTGTGTGGTGCTCTATATCTAGGTCATCCTCAGTTTGCTTATAATAAACTCAAAATAGCCCGTAAACCTTCCAATGTAACCAAATACCAAGAAAAAACAAAGAAGTAAGGAGTTGTTCACAGAGTAGAATAAATCTGCTTTAAATATACACAACACGTTTAAAGGAAAAATATATAAACGCATAAATATAAAATGATAACAACACAAGAACAAAGCAGACAGTAGCACAAAAACAGAACAAATCACATCTTAAAAAGGTACGTCGCACGTAAAAAGGATAGTACGTCGCTCACTGACGAACTATCCTCACATAAAATCTTTTGGAGTTCGAAACTAATGTCAAAAATAAGACGGGCCTGGTAATATCTGTGACACTCCAACAGAATGTGGCAAACAGTCAGTGGAGTGTCACAGATAACACAAACAGGAGGGGGTTCACCACAGAGTAGATGTCTGTACGCAACGCGAGTGTGCCCGATTCTGTGGCGTGTGCGGCCCAGCGGGATGCATTGCTTATTGGCAGCCGAGATATTTATGGCTCTGAGTTCGTTGGTCAGATGGAACGAGTGATATTCCCTCTGTCAAGAGGTCTAAACAGAAGCTCGTGCTGCTGCAGTGCATCCCACAGTGTTATACGAAGGTCACAGGGTGGATGGCTGCACGCTTGTTTAGCTGCCTCATTACCAGCGATGCCCGCATGGCCAGATGTCCACAGGAAGACAACCTGAACACCAGCATGTTCAGCCACCCTCAGCTCCCCCCTGATCATAGAAACAAGGGCGTGAGCAGAGGAACCTGAGCTCAAGGCTTGTAAACAGCCGCGTGGCCGAATGGTCAGACCATTCGCCTGCCACCAAGACGATCCGGGTTCGATTCTCGGAGGGGTCGGTCCCCGAATTTTCTCATGTGGGAATCGCGCCGGATGATGCCGGTGGTCAGCGGGTTTTCTCGGGGATCTCCCGGTTTCCCCCGCCCATTCATTCCGGTGCTTCTCCATACTCACCTCATATCACCCCTCACCAGCGCTAAAGTCCTTGATGTTAAGCTTTAACCAAAACCTCTCACTCATTCACTCAAGGCTTGTAATGCGCTCAACGAATCGGAGCAACCACATACTTGCCTGAAATCTCCATACTTATAAAACACAGAGCTTTAAAAGTGCATACAACTTTACAGTTTACATACTACAAAACGGAGAAGTCCAAACAGATACTGCTGTATGCAGAGAGGGGGGAGTGGCGAAAGTCCTCTTGAATTGGAAGTGAAGTGTCAGAAAGCACTCCAAATCCACATTGCAACAGACGTTATTCATTCCTACATTGCAGTGGTGGTTCACTAGCCTTCGCACAAAGATCTATGTCAGGGATTGTGCGGAAAGCAGCAGTCGCTATGCTGATTCCGGCATGATGAACAGGGTTCAGCATTTTCACCACAGTTGGTAGAGCTGAGTAGTAAAAAAATCCTATCTGCTACGGACGAGAGCTCTGTACAGACGGAGAAGAGTCTCCCTGTCTGCCCCCTCCCCCACATGTCTTAATTACGTCCACTAAGCATCTTTAGAAGAGCAATGTCCTGCAAACATTATGTTATTATGTTTTTAGCATTGAAATCTTGGTGCAGTATCGTCTACAGGGTACAGGCGTGTACAACTCACCTTTATCGTTGATATTACGTCTACGTGTCGTAGAGATGAGTTGTTAGCCAGAAGACAGCACACCAGTTAGTTACTTGCATCTAGAGGCTAGGGCAATGTGTGATGTGTGTGCTGTCTCGACCTTACAGCTTCCACATTTCAAGGTCACGAACACGCAAAACATGTCCATCTAGACATTCACTTCTAAAAGTGTACATACCCTTTATTTATTTACTTTGCACAAGAGATGGTCATTTTATTTGTAATACTTACGTTTCGAAATATATATTATTAGGTAATTTGTAATCTACAGTATTAGACTCATGATTACTTAAAATTTAAAACAAATTAAAGTGCATTACATTATGTCATAAACGTAAAAAAATAAACACGATTTTGTTAAATAGCTGTTGAAAATCACTGATACTTGTTCTTTAATGTTCTTTAAAAAAGTACTGCCCAGCGTCGTCCTTCATTTGTCAATATATAAATTGTCAATATCCTAACACGGGACGGCAAATAATAAGCCGGTACCATTTCAGAACGTTTAGGAATACGGTCGTGCGTTAGGTCTCGACCGTTGCTTTTCTAGCACCTGAGATGGTAGTACTTTTGTGGTACCTACTGTTTAAGAATACCGGCCTAAGACAGTTAAGTTTTGTTGGCGGTTAACATTTACGTTTTGTAGAACATTTTCCAGACGTCTGCACGCGACACCATAACTTTCCTGCACTGCATCTTCCTTATAATTGCTTTCAATCATCTACAGAAGTAACGCAGCCAATTTCCACAACCTTCTTCTGTTTTAGCATTCTGGCTAAAATACAGATAGATGATGAGGTCGGAGGCCACCAGCCACGTGATTCACTGTAACATAATAATAATAGTAATAATAATTTAGTTTAGATGTGCGCTAGAGATCAGGTGTCAACTGATTTAAAGCCAGTTGCCTCACTAGGCGCTTATGGAAATTCACTAGGGTAGGATAGTTCAGCGAAAATTTCACGTTTTCAGTGTTTAAATTTTACGCCATGTAAGCTACTGTTTGAAATTTCAACTGATGGCCTCTCGGTCAACTACTAAAACTAATATTTAAATATAATTATGTGTAAAGAATTCAAGGTGGACGAAGAATTTAAAAAAAAAAAAAAAAGATTTACCATGGAGACAATACTTAGGTTTTTATGGGTTTCCGTCACTTTAAAACCTTGAATAGCATTGGAGACATTTATCAAATCCTGGTAATCGGCAAAACCTGGCCATGTGACAGATAATCTACCCTACTCTACACTCGTAAATTTTCATAAGTGCTTGTCGTATGTTTAAAGCTTCGATTTGAACAGCTAATTGAGGAGGGGGGCCTTTGAGTGAGCAAGTTATCTGGGGAAAGAACTACTGAAAGCACACAAGTCACTCCTAAAAATCACTATTTGGTTTTTTTTTACTTCTGTTTTAAATTGTTGTGCACTGATGGGGTACTAGATTTTAGTATACGATCTCTTGAAACGACCTCTCAATCTTATTTGATTTTAAAAAAATTATGTAAGTTTAAAAATGGTTCCTCACATTTTAAACTCGGGAAGGTGGACGCCTTGAATGTATGAGGGCAAAATAATTTTCTACCCTCAATGCAACTACAATATTTATAAAACATACTGCACGTAAAGAGTAAGTATAGATACAGTTACATCACCACCTATATAGGGCACAGGCTTATCTAAAAAGCTTGGAACTCTTGTTTTACAAATTACAGTGAATTACAGGCCTATACATTGTATAACATACCATACCATGCTTCAATTTAAAGTGGTTCAATTATCCAGCAATAACTTATCTGTGGACAACATAGTTACCTCTCCGAGGAAAATCTGCTACCTCAGTCTCAATCTCTTTTATTTCGTAATGTACAGCAGGAATTTTGTGTGGTTGTTCCTCACCATTACTATACACAATGTTATACAACTGCAATACTTATGTGGCCCAGTGGCTGCGGTGAGGATGAAGGACACTATGTATCTCACATGACTTTGTCATGGGGGAAGGGCAGTACAGCTATTTCTCCGACCCTAACTTTAACACCTACGTTTAATAATAAAGTCGTTACTTTCCTCTCGAGTAAACAAAATCAAAATATTGAACTGAACGAGAAAGACATTAATAATACTTTATCAACTGACAAACACAGATCATGTTTTCATTCAATTTTATTTTCTTTACTGTCATTCTACATATTAAAACGCAATGTACATTGTCAATATTACAAAATAGCAATACAAATACACATTTAAAACCATGGAATATAAAGACAAAATTATTACAATGATTATTTCAATACACTATAACAATACACAGTAAAATTATTGTAAAACAATATTAAGATTAAATTTAAATTTACTGTGTGAGGAAAGTGTTTGGTGTCTGCAATGAAGAAGAGACGATTTTGGTTTAAGGTTGGCCAAGACCTATAACAAATTCTTTTTTCTATTTTAAATATTTTTTTTACCTTGGATATGGATTTAAATGCAATAATTAAAGGCCTATTTGAGGCACAAACTAAGACTTTAGTAGATAAAATTGAGGAGTAAAGTGCCGGTTTAAGTATTTTTGAGAACAAAGTTTATAAGTTTCATTAAGATGTTAAACGTGAAATTATACAAGTAGCTGAACTAGTAGAAGATTCTGTAGAAGTTTTTAAAAATAAATCTGCAATATCGGAAGTAGGCCTAAGGGTAGAGACGGAGATAGAGGTGCAGAACTTTGAGGAGGGTAAATTTCTGGCTGATTTCATTGGTGTTGAGGTTAAGGAGACTGTTCAGAACAATGACAATTTTGATCAAGCTGTTGAAAGGACAGTTCAAGTGAAGGAAGTTAGTGTGGTGAGAGTCGTCGAGAAATGTGTGGTGCAAGTCTGGCACAGAGGGGCAGTCAAGTTAAAAGGTGTGGTTGGAGTGGTGGGCGAAGAAGGGTGTAAGAGTGTGGGAATGACAGTGAAGGTGGAGGAACTGAGTGTGGTGAGAAGAGTCACCAGGAAATTGGGGGTGTAGGAATGGTACAGGGGTAAGGTTAAGAACAAAGAGTATGGCAAGACAGAAAGAGTTGATTGCAAAATTTTGTACCAGTGTAGCTCTTTGTTTTATAATTTGTAATTTGTTAAGAGTTGATAGAAATTTGAGGGTAATAATTGCACCTATTTTGTTTGTGCGTTGCTGATTGGCATGTTTTGTAAATTCAGTAAATTGTTAGTATTATTTTTGTGTTTAAAAAAATTGAGTATGGTTTTTATTATTTCAGTCGGTGAGAAGAGTACTTACCTGGCTGTCGAGGAACAGTTAATGCATACATGCCACAACTTCATTGATGTTTTACTGCCTATCAATTTTACTGTTTTCTATACAACACACATACACACTTTGACAAGTAGTGTTATTTTTGCTGAGCAGTTAGAGTTTTGTCTAGATTTTGTTTTGTCACACTGTGGTTGTGGTTGCCAAGCATGGCAACAACAGAGTTGAAAGTTTTTTCTTGCTAACACATAGCAATATTTAGAGAATATTCTGAATGACACAGAGCACATTAAGCTGTGATTTTTAATTTTTCGTGCTTGGTATTTCAGTTTAAACATTTGAGTATTGAAAGTAATTTCAATTTTAGAACTTCTTGAGATATTTTATTTGAAAATTTTTAGTAACTACCTATCTGGTTTAGGTCACCTCTGAATTCCGTGGCCGTGATTTGGCTCAGTAATTCAAATAAGGATGGTGATGTATACAGGATGCCTCGTTGTTGATCCATAGGGTGTGCCTGACTATGATAGTTGGGTTTCTATTATGCCACTCCGCCGTTGTTCCAAAAGGTGTGCTTAATTTTGCTGTACATTGAACAGGGTGCCACGTCGTTGATACAAAGGGTACGCCTGATTGTGATATTTGCTTTATTATTATGCCACTCCGTCGTTGTTCCAAAGGGTGTGCTTAATTTTGCTTTATGTTGAGAGTTTTTGTGGGTGGTGATGCATAGTATTGAGGTGATCTAACCCAGAATGTTTGTAATGAGATTTTCTTGTAAGCTTTGGTGAACGGTAAGTTGAGCAGAGTTTAAGTCAAAAGTTTGTAGTGCATTAAGTAGTACATTCATGAAGGTCAGTTTTAAGCAGCAATATTTTTGTGATTAAGAATATAAGTTTGCGTGTCTGTTTATGACTTTTATGTGTGCACAGTGCCTTTGCCTACATGAACACATAATACTGTTAGTTTTGAGTTGCGGCCATATGTGCACTGCTATTTCCTGACAGTGCAGTTACATGTTTAAATGAGAAAAAAGGGAACTGG
Source organism: Medauroidea extradentata (assembly GCA_003012365.1). Lineage (NCBI taxonomy): Eukaryota > Metazoa > Arthropoda > Insecta > Phasmatodea > Phasmatidae > Medauroidea > Medauroidea extradentata. Next base: position 8,451 of record PNEQ01105361.1, on the reverse strand, counting down.
GTATGTGCACCCAGTGACTTGATGTGTTAATTTTAATTTGGGGAAATAATGGAAATTTGTGCTCGAGTTTTTTCTTGATAATATGTTTGACTAATGTAATAGCCATGGACTGTGAAATGTATCTTGTAAAATTTTGTAGAAATTTTCTAGGTGTGATCTGTGTATTGCTGTGCTACGTATCATGAAGTGTTTTGTGCTGCTGTTTATTTGTTGCATTGCTATGTTGCGCGTTGGTTGTCGCGGTGTGTTTAAAGCTACTGCTGTTTCTATTGTGGTGTTGTGTCAATGCTTTGTGTACCTGCGTGTTGATCTTTTCATGTGAAGTATCTTTTTGTTTAGCCTGCAGGGCTGTAATCTTCTAATTGACACACAGATGATTGTGGGGTCAACTTCAGCATGTCAAGTGAGGGGGGGGGGGTTGTGAGGCGGTCCACCCACCACTTAGACCTTTATTATTTCCTTTATTTTTATTATTATTATTGGGTTTATCTTACTTGGTGTAATTTATTGAAATTGTTGTGGTCTAGTATTCGGTTTATTACATTCAGGTAAGAACTTCAAGGGTAATGTCTAGTCTTTACTTTATTAGTTTTAAAATTATCCAATTTTGGATTTAATTAATATTGTTTATGTTGGTGTTACATTGTGTTTTGCAATTTTAGTTTAATATAATTGTTCAAATCAGTTTGAAGATTTCTTAACTATAATTGAATCGGGAATGTGCAAAAGGGTCCAAGTCCATTTTTGAGCAATTTCAGGTTATACCAGATTTCGACTTTCCAAAGTATTCTCTTGGCTGTCAGCAACAAAAGGAACCAAGTACTATACAAGAAATACGTTAAACAAGCTAGTAAATACACGTGGAACTTGCAAAAGGTGCCAAGTCCAAGACTTGGGAGTTTTTGTTAAATATACCAAGACATGGGCTTGGTATTTTTTGTTAATGACAAATTATATGGGCATTACAAGGACATTTCGAGCCTCTATTTTAAAGAGTTTTGTTACTTTTCAAATAATGAATACTTCTATCATATCACAAGACAGCTGAGACCTGTTGTAATGCCAACAAACAAAGCCTACAGAAATGAAACTGTGCCAATAAAAAAATCAAAACTTGAAGGCATTCTAAAATGTTTGCATTATGTTGCAACTCATGACGAAGCGGTCACATTCTACAACAATATACTACATTGGCCTGCCATGACCAATATACATGTCAATGGATGTGGCAATGGTGCATTATATTTTATGACTTATATTATTGTCATTGAAGAAAATATTTCCATCTTGTTTGATAGGTTTTTCATTAGTATATAACAAGGTTTCAATAATATAAACCACGGACACTATGTTTTCTCTGATAGTGAAATACATAGCGTTGCTTTATTGGTATAAGGTATCGGTTGGTGGTGTGTTTGCAAAACATGTTTCCATGTAAGATATCATTAGTCTGTCACTGGAATATACAACATTGCACTAATATCTACTTAAGACATTATGCTTTATGTGCCATTATTATAATCAACGAAATTTCATTTGCAAAAGATACGAAGTTAACTAACTCAATTTCCAAAAATGAAAGACAAAAGAGTTTCTGTGTGAATTGAAGACTTAACATTCATAAGGGGCTAAGTGCCAAAAGGTTAGTTTCGAGATAATGACGAATACAGTATATTGCTACAAACAAATGAACAAGGAATTATACAAATGCGTTCACATATGTTTTACAATAGGAAAGTAGTAAATAGGAGAAATCGAACAGTAATTAATACAAAACACTTATGAACATCAATATATAGTTTTTAAATCAACTAGAATGTGTTGATGTTACGCCAATCATGAAATTGTGCTGATGTACGGCGCGTATGAATATCACTAGGAGCTAGTACTTTAGGCATATCTTCGACATAATGTTTTGGCACCTTTCTATGTACCTAACTCATGTTTGTCGAAAATGGCACATAGCCCCTTTTGAATGTTAAGTCCTCAATTATGTTTCATATTATTCCACACCCACTATGCTTTCAGTTTATCCATTATTGATTACCCGTTTCATTCCCAGATCCACAATGATAAGTTTTTTGTTGCTTCCTGACAATCCACTCACTTGGACATGGTCCCTTTTGCGAATTCCTGATTCAATTGTACTTTAACTTCAGACTGGGTGTATTGTTGGCAAGTTGTGTATAACGACACAGGTGTGCATACTCAGTTCTTGGAATAGCAAAATTTAGATGTTTTAACATTTTCTACTGCTAACACTTTTAACTGGAACGCACGTGTGCATCGGCAGGTTATGTGCGAGTGAGACAGTGATATGTTTTGCGCGGGCCGGTGTGGGCCAATCAAAGGACATGCAGCTCAAAATTATTCAAATTTATTTTGAATTCAAAGGATAATCATGCTTCAGAAAGAAATAATTTTGTTTCAGATGCGGTTTGTGTGTGTAAAAATTGTAATTTTTCATCATATTTAACTTAAGTTATATTAACTATGCAATGTAGATAGGAGTGTACAAGTACTTACAGAGCTGTACTGCACGAAAAGAAGGAGCAAACAACACACTTAAGGACAACACATTTTTTGCGCGGATGCACGGTCGCGACGTTTCGCTGGCATAGGCAATACGGCGTACATTGTGTTTGGAAGAGCTCAATTGCTCTATCCAAAATGGGTTAGAAAACATTACATACAAAAATATCGTACAGTAACTTGTAAGGGCGATATCCACCCTTACAAAGCGACGTTTTACCGAACAATAATTAAATCTAACAGACAATAAGAAAGGTACTTTGAATGATTACATTGATCGTAAGTATTTGCACAGCCACTATTGTGGTGTACAACTTCGAGAAAAACGAGGGGGTGGTACGGTCCTACCAATGTGTGTGTAACATGTAGGTATTTTGTATTGCTTTTCAAAGATGTAATACAAGTGCATAATACGAGTCACTTTCACGCTACATGTTTATGTGAACTATTGAGAAGAAACACATGATCGTAGCTCACACAACGTCGCCCATGACGCGTTGTAGGTTTACGTACTAGCGTGGGGTACGCGTTTGTTACTAACTACCGCGTCGTTCAGCCACACCACCTGTGTAGTACGCGTTGCCTACGTGGCAGTCCCCTAACACTGTCTTGCCCATTTTCTTGTAAATGCTTCACTTTGCAGTGTAACAACAAGACGACCTTTTTTGTTCATCGGAGCCTCTTGATACAAATTATAGCATTGCATGTCCATAAAATCTGATGGCACCAACGTCTAAGCCGGAAAGTGGGTGACCACCCTCATTATTTTGATGACGGTGTAAGTTATTCGAAACACATTTTTCACGGACTGTCGATAAGTGTTTGTAGAACACAGTATCCGGTGAATTATGATTTAATGTTATGTTGTTTACGATTTTGTACCAATAAACTTGTTTGTATTTCGTTTTTCGAGGGCGTATTGCTCCCTTACGAAGTGTGCTAAGCGAAAAGTCGTCTTACATAACTGTACTTCATTTTAGACAAGGAATCACCACACGAAGTTTGCACCATACTTTTATTTACACTCTTGTATACACATATACATATATATACATATACACATATACATATATTCATATACATATACACATATACATATATTCATATACATATACATATATACATGTACATATAAACATATACACATACACATATACACGTATACATATATACATATACATATGTACACATACACGTACATATGTACACATACATATACGTGTACATATATACATGTTTAAGGAGTTTTTCATGCATACACGTATACGAATAACAAGGAACGAACCACACCACACAAAAAGAGAACAGATAAAAATATTTTGAACAAGTAGTTCTATACAGAACTAACCAGCCTACTTTCTTTAGTGTATATTTTGACAACAGAAATTAATGTTTGCTCAGGGGCAGTAGGAGAAGGGGTTATCCTAGGGTTTTAGAACACATAAAATAATGCCAACGAAAGCAATATGATGAAAAACCAACAAAAATTAGTTAACATAATGCAACATTTAAATTTTGTGTAAAATTATTTACTTGCTTAGATAATGTTAAGAACATCTCTGGTGATTAAACTTAAAATTTGTTGAACAGCAGTATGCCTATTTTCTGTATGAGAAATTTATATGAATTTTTACTGAATGATATAAAATATAACAACATGGATTTTCGCTACTTATCATCACTGCCATCTACTAACCAATTAACTCAGATTATCTCTCAATAATTCTAATTGCTGGTCATACAGTAAAACAGGGTGATTAGAAACATTGGGATGAATAGAAAAGCAATTTCAAAGGTAAATTTTTTGGTTTAAATTCTGTTTTAAAAATGTAATATTTAAGTAGGTAAGTTAAAACAATTTACAAACAGTAGTTTTATTGTAATTATATTACTTTAAAGCAACAGGTGTACGTGGAGAACATATTTCTAATTTCGTTTCTATTCACCCCAGTGTTTCTAATAATCCTGTTTTATGGTACTTATGTTTCGTTATTTTTGTGAGTTCATACAAGATCCCAGAAAGATGAATATGTCACAGTAGCTAGTATTCATAATCAAATACTAAAATCAGTTTTCCAAGTAACTAAAAAAAATTACTTAATTATACGAAATAATGTTAAAAATTGTTTTAAAAAATTAGCATGATGGTTAAAGACATTTTTTAAGGAAATATTTCTCTAACTCAAGGCACAACATTTAACACATCTTATAAAGGATACAGTTAACGTCATATTGTATGCAGTGTCTTAAATAAATAACAGTATATAAATCCAAGATGGCGGAGGTTGTTATACCAATTAAAATTTATTTTGTCAGACTAATCACTTGAAGGCTAGTACTAAGGGCTTATAATGTACCACGGGTGTAAATTTATTTACGAAGCAATTTGCTTTCCTTTAGCCTCCTAGATAGCGTTTCGCTTTCCTTGAACGATTGCGTTTTCTTCGACGGAAAATAGAGCATTTGGCTGCACAATTTTATAATCTCCAGCTTTGTTATGAAAACACGCATGTTTTCTTATATCCATGGTGCATGTGGTATCGTCAGCTGATTATGTATGTAAACACGAACATTGCAGACGTATTTCACAAATATTTGTTGGAGATTAAATGCTCATTCGTGTAGGGCTATAGTAATTAAAGATTTCTATACAATGAAAATATTTAGCCATCGATGCAGTAAAAAATGAAACCTAGTAGGAAATGTTTACTTGCATAATGTCAAGTGTATGATTTCTACGAAAGAACAAAAATTATAAAAAGTAAACATTTTAGCGTAGTTATTAAAGCTTTTATATTGCTATGAACATAGCAAATCAGTGGAAATGTGTATGCCATATTTTGCTAGCCGAGGCAATAAAACTTAAGTTCCACAGTTTTGAGTCTACTATTTTAGGCCTAATAAAATTTTTGCAAGCAAGCAAATTTGTGATATTACAGTTGTGTTTTGTACAAGGCTATCTCAAAGTGAAATTGCTTTACAGTTGCTTGAAATTCCATGCATTTAAATTAGTTTGAAGTTAAACTACAAAACTGTATTTCTGGCTATGAACAGCAAATTATATAATTACTAAGCACGAAAAGTGTTATCAAAGATTGGCTGCTCCCGCTTTACATAACAACAATAATAATAAAATCACTCGCAATTGTGCTTTTGCCTTGTGGCAAGATCACTCCTTTCTGCCCCTCTAGACCTTCCTGCCTACAAACTTCCTGAAACTACCCCTCCCCCTTATAATTTTCAAGTCCTGCAAAACATTCCACTTCCTCACAAACATAGAGCTCCACTATCCTCCGCACCCTCCAAATCTTGTCACTGATGTTTCCCCTCCCTCTACACTTTCCCTTAATTAGGTGACAATGTCACTCTCCCCCTACAATCTTAACTGTATATCCTGACCTGTCTTTCGACCCTACAATCTTAACTGTATATCCTGACCTGTCTTTCGACCCTCCGCTTGGCTTTCGATGCACTCCATCACATTTCCTTTATTACAGGTAGTTGTAGGCCACCTTTCTACTCCACCTGCCCTTCACCAATCTTGCTGTCCTTCTTTGTACTTCACCAGTTCCTGCACCTTTAATTTCAATGTATGAATCCCCAGTCTGTGGCCACATGTCTCAGAATTGAAACCGAACCATTCTACAGTGTTTATAGCATTTTTAAAATAAATGACACATATGAGCTAACATACAAACATGAAACAACTAATATTTTACAATGTTCTTACAAACAATTCTACCCAGGAGCAAATTTATCAGTATTGGAAGGCCGTAAAATTAGTTTAAAATAAAACAGATATAAATTAAATACTGGACTATGATTTCCTTGTACTACAGTTATACTGTTAACACTGGTGATCACTGTCACATAGGCCTCAGACGCATAACCTACACGATAATGTGGCCTTATGTAGGGTTCAAGACAGGCATGAAATATCAATGCATTAAAATATGAAAAAATGTTTCAGCTTAGTAAGTATAACGCTGTTGTAAATTATTCGTTTACTTTCAAAACTTCAATTCATCAGGTTGGTCACGTCCAGTATTTGTCTCTTTTTCACACGTAACCACTGGTTTGCTACGCTCCCTTCCGTAAATACACATAACAATAAAAATGTAGCTACTGCAGCTGAGCAAGGGGGTTGGTTAGCAATACTAAATTACAGAAAATTCGACGTTGAGTGCATCAATGGTTGAAACACAAGTGCACGCCAAAAGTTTTTTAAATTTTTTTTTCACAACAAATGAAATAGGTTGAGTTTGCTTACGTTATCTAACATGATATGAAGATAGAATCGAAACTCAACAGTTTGTAACGTTGGTGATTCCCATGCTCAGGCGAAGACGATACGAGTTCACAGATTAGAGCTTTTCTTCACTGTTCTTACTTTCATCAATATACAATATACACAGAATTCTTTATGCAGAAGAAAACAAGTTACTATAGCACCGACCTACATCTTATAACGGTAAGTAATATCCAATTTACTCCCGCGCAACCAACATTCTACAACTGAAAAACCGGGCACCGAACCTACAACCATTCTCGACGCCGCACATCTTTTATCTACCTCCCGCTTCCCTTCTTTATGGCGTGACTTCGCTTCGGCCAATCAGCTATTTCCAGCTATAGGGGTTCTTATAATGAGCCTCGACGGTCATTGGCTGCTATCCTCACCTGACAATAAACCACCCCATAAGGCCAATTGATTGACTAATAAAAAAAACGGAAAAATTGAACTATGCATTAAAAAGGATAATAAAATAATAGAAATTATTTGCGCTTATTACTATTCTGTTCAACAATTAAAAATATTAAAATAGGCTACATTACATAACCCCCCTCGATTTGTAGAAAATTTTACTGAAATTTTCCTGCAAATCGAAACCTAAGAAGATGTAGATCACTGCACTACCCACATCACAAATAACAGAATCTGACAAAATACAGAAAATTAGCCAAATATATAACACGTAACTATGTTAAACATCAGTTCTTGATAATTTTATGCTGATAAAATTCCTTATCCGTCCAGACAAAACACATCTATTACTAGTATGTATCTTAGTTACATTAAAGAATTTAGCACTTATTGTTTACCATATTATGAACACATTATGTCTATACACACTCTAGTTGAGTCACCATGATGACAGTAATGTATAACAAGATACTCGTAAAATTTCAAGTTATTACAGAATGGTATTTGACCCAAGATTTAAATTTACATCCTACTGCAATAGGTCTTATCATCTGAATGTGTCACTTCTGACCATAAATACATGTACAAAAAATGTAAACTACTTTAAAGGTACATTCAGCTTTACACAAGGTATTACAGTGTTTCCTCCTTGCCCATTTAAGTGTTAAAATACTTCCCCAAAAGTTTCACAAAATATAATAAGTAATCTTTAACTAATAACACAGACCTTCATGAATACAATGTACACATATTACCTCCTCTCTGAACACAAATTTATATCCTTACTTTCTTCTTTCATAGTAATTATAACCTTACCTCTACAAATGACACTTGTATTTCCTATACAATCTCCTTATCATACTATTATTACCAATCTACTATATCAGTACCCACCTTCAATACTAATAACATCACATCAGCACTCCAATTAGTGATTAAAATAAATGACAAACAAGACAAATATGATACCCTTTTCTCCAGCCATTAAATAAATTGAACAAAACTACATTTCATCTGGCTTAATAACAGAAAAGTTAAAGCAAGTAATGCAAATACATCAACCTTTGTAATTACCCTCATTTATAAAACATCATACATACAGTAATTACCAATAATTCAGCGACCTCTTTTATAACATTCTTAAAATTTCAATAGTACACCACACAATATCAATATTCCTGGGTTAATACAATGTTGTTAACCACTCCAAGGTT